>JAEIFO010001414.1:0-70737 GCA_018903695.1 Zaprionus gabonicus
TAAAGTCTAACCTGCCCACTGAATTATTTTAAATGGCCGCAGTATCCTAACGTGCAAAGGTAGCATAATCATTAGTCTTTTAATTGAAGGCTGGAATGAATGGTTGGACGAAATATTAACTGTTTCATTTAAATTTTTTATAGAATTTTATTTTTTAGTCAAAAAGCTAAAATATAATTAAAAGACGAGAAGACCCTATAAATCTTTATATTTTATTTATTTTAATTATAAAGATTATTTTTGCTATAATAAATAAAAATATTTTATTGGGGTGATATTAAAATTTAAAAACTTTTTTAATTTTTAAAAACATTAATTTATGAATAATTGATCCATTAATAATGATTAAAAAATTAAGTTACTTTAGGGATAACAGCGTAATTTTTTTGGAGAGTTCATATCGATAAAAAAGATTGCGACCTCGATGTTGGATTAAGATATAATTTTGGGTGTAGCCGTTCAAATTTTAAGTCTGTTCGACTTTTAAATTCTTACATGATCTGAGTTCAAACCGGCGTAAGCCAGGTTGGTTTCTATCTTTAATAAATTATAATATTTTAGTACGAAAGGACCAAATATTAAAATAATTATATTTTTAGTTAAGAATATTAATAATTTATATAAACTATTTTGGCAGATTAGTGCAATAAATTTAGAATTTATGTATGTAAATTTTATTAAGCAAATAGTACTTGTTTTATATAGAATTGATTTTTATCTTTAATTGGAAGTTTATTACTAAACAATTTAATTGTGTGTTAGTAAGTGTTGCTTTTTTAACATTATTAGAACGTAAAGTTTTTTAGGTTATATTCAAATTCGTAAGGGTCCCAATGTAAAGTTGATTAAAAAAAATAATGGTGTGTACACTATTAGTATGCAACACAGGCTAGGACTAGGCTAGACACACGCTATGCACATGCCAGTCTCTGGCAGCACTCTGGCAAGGCACAGGCTAGACACATTCTAGACACTGGCTAGGCACACGCTATGCACATGCCAGTCTCAGGCAAGGCACAGGCTAGACACAGGCTAGACACTGGCTAGGCACAGGCTATGCACATGCCAGTCACATGCCAGTCACATGCCAGTCACAGGCAAGGCACAGGCTAGACACAGGCTAGACACTGGCTAGGCACAGGCTAGACACAGGGTAGACACAGGCTAGACACAGGCTAGACACAGGCTAGACACTGGCTAGACACTGGCTAGGCACACGCTATGCACATGCCAGTCTCAGGCAAGGCACAGGCTAGACACATGCCAGTCACAGGCGAGGCACAGGCTAGACACAGGCTAGACACAGGCTAGGCACAGGCTAGGCACAGGCTAGGCACTGGCTAGGCACACGCTATGTACATGCCAGTCTCTGGCAAGGCACAGGCTAGACACAGGCTAGACACTGGCTAGGCACACGCTATGCACATGCCAGTCTCAGGCAATGCACAGGCTAGACACAGGCTAGACACTGGCTAGGCACAGGCTATGCACATGTCAGTCACATGCCAGACACAGGCAAGGCACAGGCTAGACACAGGCTAGAAACAGGCTAGACACTGGCTAGGCACAGGCTAGACACAGGCTAGACACAGGCTAGACACAGGCTAGACACAGGCTAGACACAGGCTAGACACAGGCTAGACACAAGCTAGACACAGGCTGGACACAGGCTAGACACAGGCTAGGCACAGGCTAGACACAGGCTAGGCACAGGCTTGACAAAGGTTAGACACAGGCTAGACACAGGCTAGACAAAGGCTAGACACGGGCTAGACACAGGCTGGACACAGGCTAGACACAGGCTAGGCACAGGCTAGGCACTGGCTAGACACTGGCTAGGCACACGCTATGCACATGCCAGTCTCAGGCAAGGCACAGGCTAGACACATGCCAGTCACAGGCGAGGCACAGGCTAGACACAGGCTAGACACAGGCTAGGCACAGGCTAGGCACAGGCTAGGCACTGGCTAGGCACACGCTATGCACATGCCAGTCTCTGGCAAGGCACAGGCTAGACACATTCTAGACACTGGCTAGGCACACTCTATGCACATGCCAGTCTCAGGCAAGGCACAGGCTAGACACAGGCTAGACACTGGCTAGGCACAGGCTATGCACATGCCAGTCACATGCCAGTCACATGCCAGTCACAGGCAAGGCACAGGCTAGACACAGGCTAGACACTGGCTAGGCACAGGCTAGGCACAGGGTAGACACAGGCTAGACACAGGCTAGACACAGGCTAGACACTGGCTAGACACTGGCTAGGCACACGCTATGCACATGCCAGTCTCAGGCAAGGCACAGGCTAGACACATGCCAGTCACAGGCGAGGCACAGGCTAGACACAGGCTAGACACAGGCTAGGCACAGGCTAGGCACAGGCTAGGCACAGGCTAGGCACTGGCTAGGCACACGCTATGCACATGCCAGTCTCTGGCAAGGCACAGGCTAGACACATTCTAGACACTGGCTAGGCACACGCTATGCACATGCCAGTCTCAGGCAAGGCACAGGCTAGACACAGGCTAGACACTGGCTAGGCACAGGCTATGCACATGCCAGTCACATGCCAGTCACAGGCAAGGCACAGGCTAGACACAGGCTAGGCACAGGCTAGGCACAGGCTAGGCACTAGCTAGGCACTGGCTAGGCACACGCTATGCACATGCCAGTCTCAGGCAAGGCACAGGCTAGACAAAGGCTAGACACTGGCTAGGCACAGGCTATGCACATGCCAGTCACATGCCAGTCACATGCCAGTCACAGGCAAGGCACAGGCTAGACACAGGCTAGACACTGGCTAGGCACAGGCTAGACACAGGGTAGGCACAGGCTAGACACAGGCTAGACACGGGCTAGACACAGGCTAGAAACAGGCTAGGCACAGGCTAGACACAGGCTAGACACAGGCTAGACACAGGCTAGACACAGGCTAGACACAGGCTAGACAAAGGCTAGACACATGCTAGACACAAGCTAGACACATGCTAGACACAGGCTAGAAACAGGCTAGACACAGGCTAGACACAGGCTAGAAACAGGCTAGACACAGGCTAGACACAGGCTAGACACAGGCTAGGCACAGGCTAAACACAGGCTAGGCACAGGCTAGGCACAGGCTAGACACAGGCTAGGCACAGGCTAGACACAGGCTGGACACAGGCTAGACACAGGCTAGACAAAGGCTAGACACAGGCTAGACACAAGCTAGACACAGGCTAGGCACAGGTTGGACACAGGCTAGACACAGGGTAGACACAGGCTAGACACTGGCTAGACACAGGCTAGACACGGGCTTGGCACAGACTAGACACTGGCTAAGCACAGGCTAGACACAGGCTAGAAACTGGCTAGGCACAGGCTAGACACAGGCTAGACACAGGCTAGACACAGGCTAGACACTGGCTGGGCACAGGCTCGACATTGGCTAGACACAGGCTAGACACAGGTTAGACACAGGCTAGACACATGCTAGACACAGGCTAGACACAGGCTACACACAGGTTAGACACAGGCTAGACACAGGCTAGACACAGGCTAGACACAGAATAGACAAAGGCTAGACACAGCCTAGACACAGGCTAGACACCGGCTAGACACAGGCTAGAAAAGGCTAGACACAGGCTAGACACTGGCTTGGCACAGACTAGACACTGGCTTAGCACAATCTACAAACTGGATAGGCACAGGCTAGACACAGGCTTGACACAGGCTGGGCACAGACTAAACACTGCCTAGGCACAGGCTAGACACTGGCTAGGTACAGGCTAGACAATGGCTATGAACAGGCTAGACAATGGCTATGAACAGGCTAGGTACTGGCTAGGTACAGGCTAGGCACTGGCTACGTACAGGCTAGGCAGAGGCTAGGCACATACTTGACACAGGCTAGACAAAGGCTAGACACAGGCTAGACACAGGCTAGACACAGGCTAGACACAGGCTAGACACAGGCTAGACACAGGCTAGACACAGGCTAGACACAGGCTAGACACAGGCTAGGCACAGGCTAGACACAGGCTAGACACAGGCTAGACACCGGCAAGACACCGTCAAGACACAGACTAGACACAAGCTAGACACAGGCTAGACAGAGGCTACACACTGGCTAGGCACATGCTAGACTCTGGCTATGCACAGGCTAGACATAGGCTAGAAACTGGCTAGGCACAGGCTAGGCACTGGCTAGACACTGGCTAGGCATACGCTGTGCACATGCCAGTCTCAGGCAAGGCACAGGCTAGACACAGGCTAGACACTGGCTAGGCACAGGCTAGACACTGGCTTGGCACAGACTAGACACTGGCTAAGCACAGGCTAGACACAGGCTAGAAACTGGCTAGGCACAGGCTAGACACAGGCTAGACACTGGCTGGGCACAGGCTAGACACAGGCTAGACAAAGGCTAGACACAGGCTAGACACAAGCTAGACACAGGCTAGACACAGGCTAGAAACAGGCTAGACACAGGCTAGACACAGGCTCGACACAGGCTAGACACAGGCTAGACACAGGCTAGGCACAGGCTAGACACAGGCTAGACACAGGCTAGACAAAGGCTAGACACGGGCTTGGCACAGACTAGACACTGGCTAAGCACAGGCTAGACACAGGCTAGAAACTGGCTAGGCACAGGCAAGACACAGGCTAGACACAGGCTAGACACTGGCTGGGCACAGGCTCGACACTGGCTAAGCACAGGCTAGACACAGGCTAGACACAGGATTCCTTCATTGGAACATAAATGTCTGAATACTACATAACAGGTATACTTACAATCTACTTAACCTAAAATGAGAAATGTTAATAAAAGTAAAAAAGATAATAATAATAATAATTATAAAGAAAAATGTGGGACTCAGGTGAGTCCTCACAACACAGGCTAGGCACAGGCTAGGCACTGGCTAGACACTGGCTAGGCACACGCTATGCACATGCCAGTCTCTGGCAAGGCACAGGCTAGACACAGGCTAGACACTGGCTAGGCACACGCTATGCACATGCCAGTCTCAGGCAATGCACAGGCTAGACACAGGCTAGACACTGGCTAGGTACAGGCTATGCACATGTCAGTCACATGCCAGACACAGGCAAGGCACAGGCTAGACACAGGCTAGAAACAGGCTAGACACTGGCTAGGCACAGGCTAGACACAGGCTAGACACAGGCTAGACACAGGCTAGACACAGGCTAGACACAGGCTAGACACAGGCTAGACAAAAAGCTAGACACAGGCTGGACACAGGCTAGACACAGGCTAGGCACAGGCTAGACAAAGGCTAGACACAGGCTAGACACAGGCTAGACAAAGGCTAGGCACGGGCTAGACACTGGGTAGACACAAGCTAGGCACAGGCTAGGCACAGGCTATGCACAGGCTAGACAAAGGCTATAAACTGGCTAGGCACAGGCTAGACACAGGCTAGACACAGGCTAGACACAGGCTAGACACAGGCTAGACACTGGGTAGACACAAGCTAGGCACAGGCTAGGCACAGGCTATGCACAGGCTAGACAAAGGCTATACACTGGCTAGGCACAGGCTAGGCACTGGCTAGACACATGCCTGTCTCAGGCAAGGCACAGGCTAGACACAAGCTAGACACTGGCTAGGCACAGGCTATGCACATGCCAGTCACAGGCAAGGCACAGGCAAGGCACAGGCTAGACACAGGCTAGACACAGGCTAGGCACAGGCTAGGCACAGGCGAAGCACTGGCTAGACACTGGCTAGGCACAAGCTATGCACATACCAGTCTCACGCAAGGCACAAACTAGACACAGGCTAGACACTGGATAGGCACAGGCTATGCACATGCCAGTCACAGGCAAAGCACAGGCTAGACACAGGCTGGACACAGGCTAGGCACAGGCTAGGCACAGACTAGGCACTGGCTAGACACTGGCTTGGCACACGCTATGCACATGCCAGTCTCAGGCAAGGCACAGGCTAGACACATGCCAGTCACAGGCGAGGCACAGGCTAGACACAGGCTAGACACAGGCTAGGCACAGGCTAGGCAGAGGCTAGGCACTGGCTAGGCACACGCTATGCACATGCCAGTCTCTGGCAAGGCACAGGCTAGACACATTCTAAACACTGGCTAGGCACACGCTATGCACATGCCAGTCTCAGGCAAGGCACAGGCTAGACACAGGCTAGACACTGGCAAGGCACAGGCTATGCACATGCCAGTCACAGGCAAGGCACAGGCTAGACACAGGCTAGGCACAGGCTAGGCACAGGCTAGGCACTAGCTAGGCACTGGCTAGGCACACGCTATGCACATGCCAGTCACAGGCAAGGCACAGGCTAGACACAGGCTAGACACTGGCTAGGCACAGGCTAGACACTGGCTTGGCACAGACTAGACACTGGCTAAGCACAGGCTAGACACAGGCTAGAAACTGGCTAGGCACAGGCTAGACACAGGCTAGACACTGGCTGGGCACAGGCTAGACACAGGCTAGACAAAGGCTAGACACAGGCTAGACACAAGCTAGACACAGGCTAGACACAGGCTAGAAACAGGCTAGACACAGGCTAGACACAGGCTCGACACAGGCTAGACACAGGCTAGACACAGGCTAGGCACAGGCTAGACACAGGCTAGACACAGGCTAGACAAAGGCTAGACACGGGCTTGGCACAGACTAGACACTGGCTAAGCACAGGCTAGACACAGGCTAGAAACTGGCTAGGCACAGGCAAGACACAGGCTAGACACAGGCTAGACACTGGCTGGGCACAGGCTCGACACTGGCTAAGCACAGGCTAGACACAGGCTAGACACAGGATTCCTTCATTGGAACATAAATGTCTGAATACTACATAACAGGTATACTTACAATCTACTTAACCTAAAATGAGAAATGTTAATAAAAGTAAAAAAGATAATAATAATAATAATTATAAAGAAAAATGTGGGACTCAGGTGAGTCCTCACAACACAGGCTAGGCACAGGCTAGGCACTGGCTAGACACTGGCTAGGCACACGCTATGCACATGCCAGTCTCTGGCAAGGCACAGGCTAGACACAGGCTAGACACTGGCTAGGCACACGCTATGCACATGCCAGTCTCAGGCAATGCACAGGCTAGACACAGGCTAGACACTGGCTAGGTACAGGCTATGCACATGTCAGTCACATGCCAGACACAGGCAAGGCACAGGCTAGACACAGGCTAGAAACAGGCTAGACACTGGCTAGGCACAGGCTAGACACAGGCTAGACACAGGCTAGACACAGGCTAGACACAGGCTAGACACAGGCTAGACACAGGCTAGACAAAAGCTAGACACAGGCTGGACACAGGCTAGACACAGGCTAGGCACAGGCTAGACAAAGGCTAGACACAGGCTAGACACAGGCTAGACAAAGGCTAGACACGGGCTAGACACTGGGTAGACACAAGCTAGGCACAGGCTAGGCACAGGCTATGCACAGGCTAGACAAAGGCTATAAACTGGCTAGGCACAGGCTAGACACAGGCTAGACACAGGCTAGACACAGGCTAGACACAGGCTAGACACTGGGTAGACACAAGCTAGGCACAGGCTAGGCACAGGCTATGCACAGGCTAGACAAAGGCTATACACTGGCTAGGCACAGGCTAGGCACTGGCTAGACACATGCCTGTCTCAGGCAAGGCACAGGCTAGACACAAGCTAGACACTGGCTAGGCACAGGCTATGCACATGCCAGTCACAGGCAAGGCACAGGCAAGGCACAGGCTAGACACAGGCTAGACACAGGCTAGGCACAGGCTAGACACAGGCTAGACACTGGATAGGCACAGGCTATGCACATGCCAGTCACAGGCAAGGCACAGGCTAGACACAGGCTGGACACAGGCTAGGCACAGGCTAGGCACAGGCTAGGCACTGGCTAGACACTGGCTTGGCACACGCTATGCACATGCCAGTCTCAGGCAAGGCACAGGCTAGACACATGCCAGTCACAGGCGAGGCACAGGCTAGACACAGGCTAGACACAGGCTAGGCACAGGCTAGGCAGAGGCTAGGCACTGGCTAGGCACACGCTATGCACATGCCAGTCTCTGGCAAGGCACAGGCTAGACACATTCTAAACACTGGCTAGGCACACGCTATGCACATGCCAGTCTCAGGCAAGGCACAGGCTAGACACAGGCTAGACACTGGCAAGGCACAGGCTATGCACATGCCAGTCACAGGCAAGGCACAGGCTAGACACAGGCTAGGCACAGGCTAGGCACAGGCTAGGCACTAGCTAGGCACTGGCTAGGCACACGCTATGCACATGCCAGTCTAAGGCAAGGCACAGGCTAGACAAAGGCTAGACACTGGCTAGGCACAGGCTATGCACATGCCAGTCACATGCCAGTCACAGGCAAGGCACAGGCTAGACACAGGCTAGACACTGGCTAGGCACAGGCTAGACACAGGGTAGACACAGGCTAGACACAGGCTAGACACAGGCTAGACACAGGCTAGACACAGGCTAGAAACAGGCTAGGCACAGGCTAGACACAGGCTAGACACAGGCTAGACACAGGCTAGACACAGGCTAGACACAGGCTAGACAAAGGCTAGAAACAGGCTAGACACAAGCTAGACACAGGCTAGACACAGGCTAGAAACAGGCTAGACACAGGCTAGACACAGGCTAGGCACAGGCTAGACACAGGCTAGGCACAGGCTAGACACAGGCTGGACACAGGCTAGACACTGGCTAGACACTGGCTAGACACAGGCTAGACACTGGCTGGGCACAGGCTCGACACTGGCTAGGCACAGGCTAGACACAGGCTAGACACAGGCTAGACACAGGCTAGACACAGGCTAGACACAGGTTAGACACAGGCTAGACACATGCTAGACACAGGCTAGACACAGGCTAGACACAGGTTAGACACAGGCTAGACACAGGCTAGACACAGGCTAGACAAAGGCTAGACACAGCCTAGACACAGGCTAGACACAGGCTAGACACAGGCTAGAAAAGGCTAGACACAGGCTAGAAAAGGCTAGACACAGGCTAGACACTGGCTAGACACATGCTAGACACAAGGTAGACACATGCTAGACACAGGCTAGAATCAGGCTAGACACAGGCTAGACACAGGCTAGAAACAGGCTAGACACAGGCTAGACACAGGCTAGACACAGGCTAGGCACAGGCTAAACACAGGCTAGGCACAGGCTAGGCACAGGCTAGACACAGGCTAGGCACAGGCTAGACACAGGCTGGACACAGGCTAGACACAGGCTAGACAAAGGCTAGACACAGGCTAGACACAAGCTAGACACAGGCTAGGCACAGGTTGGACACAGGCTAGACACAGGGTAGACACAGGCTAGACACTGGCTAGACACAGGCTAGACACGGGCTTGGCACAGACTAGACACTGGCTAAGCACAGGCTAGACACAGGCTAGAAACTGGCTAGGCACAGGCTAGACACAGGCTAGACACAGGCTAGACACAGGCTAGACACTGGCTGGGCACAGGCTCGACATTGGCTAGACACAGGCTAGACACAGGTTAGACACAGGCTAGACACATGCTAGACACAGGCTAGACACAGGCTACACACAGGTTAGACACAGGCTAGACACAGGCTAGACACAGGCTAGACACAGAATAGACAAAGGCTAGACACAGCCTAGACACAGGCTAGACACCGGCTAGACACAGGCTAGAAAAGGCTAGACACAGGCTAGACACTGGCTTGGCACAGACTAGACACTGGCTTAGCACAATCTACAAACTGGATAGGCACAGGCTAGACACAGGCTTGACACAGGCTGGGCACAGACTAAACACTGGCTAGGCACAGGCTAGACACTGGCTAGGTACAGGCTAGACAATGGCTATGAACAGGCTAGACAATGGCTATGAACAGGCTAGGTACTGGCTAGGTACAGGCTAGGCACTGGCTACGTACAGGCTAGGCAGAGGCTAGGCACATACTTGACACAGGCTAGACAAAGGCTAGACACAGGCTAGACACAGGCTAGACACAGGCTAGACACAGGCTAGACACAGGCTAGACACAGGCTAGACACAGGCTAGACACAGGCTAGACACAGGCTAGGCACAGGCTAGACACAGGCTAGACACAGGCTAGACACCGGCAAGACACCGTCAAGACACAGACTAGACACAAGCTAGACACAGGCTAGACAGAGGCTACACACTGGCTAGGCACATGCTAGACTCTGGCTATGCACAGGCTAGACATAGGCTAGAAACTGGCTAGGCACAGGCTAGGCACTGGCTAGACACTGGCTAGGCATACGCTGTGCACATGCCAGTCTCAGGCAAGGCACAGGCTAGACACAGGCTAGACACGGGCTAGGCACAGGCTATGCACATGCCAGTCACAGGCAAGGCACAGGCTAGACACAGGCTAGACACTGGCTAGGCACAGGCTAGACACTGGCTTGGCACAGACTAGACACTGGCTAAGCACAGGCTAGACACAGGCTAGAAACTGGCTAGGCACAGGCTAGACACAGGCTAGACACTGGCTGGGCACAGGCTAGACACAGGCTAGACAAAGGCTAGACACAGGCTAGACACAAGCTAGACACAGGCTAGACACAGGCTAGAAACAGGCTAGACACAGGCTAGACACAGGCTCGACACAGGCTAGACACAGGCTAGACACAGGCTAGGCACAGGCTAGACACAGGCTAGACACAGGCTAGACAAAGGCTAGACACGGGCTTGGCACAGACTAGACACTGGCTAAGCACAGGCTAGACACAGGCTAGAAACTGGCTAGGCACAGGCAAGACACAGGCTAGACACAGGCTAGACACTGGCTGGGCACAGGCTCGACACTGGCTAAGCACAGGCTAGACACAGGCTAGACACAGGATTCCTTCATTGGAACATAAATGTCTGAATACTACATAACAGGTATACTTACAATCTACTTAACCTAAAATGAGAAATGTTAATAAAAGTAAAAAAGATAATAATAATAATAATTATAAAGAAAAATGTGGGACTCAGGTGAGTCCTCACAACACAGGCTAGGCACAGGCTAGGCACTGGCTAGACACTGGCTAGGCACACGCTATGCACATGCCAGTCTCTGGCAAGGCACAGGCTAGACACAGGCTAGACACTGGCTAGGCACACGCTATGCACATGCCAGTCTCAGGCAATGCACAGGCTAGACACAGGCTAGACACTGGCTAGGCACAGGCTATGCACATGTCAGTCACATGCCAGACACAGGCAAGGCACAGGCTAGACACAGGCTAGAAACAGGCTAGACACTGGCTAGGCTTAGGCTAGACACAGGCTAGACACAGGCTAGACACAGGCTAGACACAGGCTAGACACAGGCTAGACACAGGCTAGACAAAAGCTAGACACAGGCTGGACACAGGCTAGACACAGGCTAGGCACAGGCTAGACACAGGCTAGACAAAGGCTAGACACAGGCTAGACACAGGCTAGACACAGGCTAGACACAGGCTAGACACAGGCTAGACACAGGCTAGACACAGGCTAGACACAGGCTAGACACAGGCTAGGCACAGGCTAGACACAGGCTAGACACAGGCTAGACACCGGCAAGACACCGTCAAGACACAGACTAGACACAAGCTAGACACAGGCTAGACAGAGGCTACACACTGGCTAGGCACATGCTAGACTCTGGCTATGCACAGGCTAGACATAGGCTAGAAACTGGCTAGGCACAGGCTAGGCACTGGCTAGACACTGGCTAGGCATACGCTGTGCACATGCCAGTCTCAGGCAAGGCACAGGCTAGACACAGGCTAGACACGGGCTAGGCACAGGCTATGCACATGCCAGTCACAGGCAAGGCACAGGCTAGACACAGGCTAGACACTGGCTAGGCACAGGCTAGACACTGGCTTGGCACAGACTAGACACTGGCTAAGCACAGGCTAGACACAGGCTAGAAACTGGCTAGGCACAGGCTAGACACAGGCTAGACACTGGCTGGGCACAGGCTAGACACAGGCTCGACACAGGCTAGACATAGGCTAGACACAGGCTAGGCACAGGCTAGACACAGGCTAGACACAGGCTAGACAAAGGCTAGACACGGGCTTGGCACAGACTAGACACTGGCTAAGCACAGGCTAGACACAGGCTAGAAACTGGCTAGGCACAGGCAAGACACAGGCTAGACACAGGCTAGACACTGGCTGGGCACAGGCTCGACACTGGCTAAGCACAGGCTAGACACAGGCTAGACACAGGCTAGACACAGGATTCCTTCATTGGAACATAAATGTCTGAATACTACATAACAGGTATACTTACAATCTACTTAACCTAAAATGAGAAATGTTAATAAAAGTAAAAAAGATAATAATAATAATAATTATAAAGAAAAATGTGGGACTCAGGTGAGTCCTCACAACACAGGCTAGGCACAGGCTAGGCACTGGCTAGACACTGGCTAGGCACACGCTATGCACATGCCAGTCTCTGGCAAGGCACAGGCTAGACACAGGCTAGACACTGGCTAGGCACACGCTATGCACATGCCAGTCTCAGGCAATGCACAGGCTAGACACAGGCTAGACACTGGCTAGGCACAGGCTATGCACATGTCAGTCACATGCCAGACACAGGCAAGGCACAGGCTAGACACAGGCTAGAAACAGGCTAGACACTGGCTAGGCACAGGCTAGACACAGGCTAGACACAGGCTAGACACAGGCTAGACACAGGCTAGACACAGGCTAGACACAGGCTAGACAAAAAGCTAGACACAGGCTGGACACAGGCTGACACAGGCTAGACACAGGCTAGGCACAGGCTAGACAAAGGCTAGACACAGGCTAGACACAGGCTAGACAAAGGCTAGACACGGGCTAGACACTGGGTAGACACAAGCTAGGCACAGGCTAGGCACAGGCTATGCACAGGCTAGACAAAGGCTATAAACTGGCTAGGCACAGGCTAGACACAGGCTAGACACAGGCTAGACACAGGCTAGACACAGGCTAGACACTGGGTAGACACAAGCTAGGCACAGGCTAGGCACAGGCTATGCACAGGCTAGACAAAGGCTATACACTGGCTAGGCACAGGCTAGGCACTGGCTAGACACATGCCTGTCTCAGGCAAGGCACAGGCTAGACACAAGCTAGACACTGGCTAGGCACAGGCTATGCACATGCCAGTCACAGGCAAGGCACAGGCAAGGCACAGGCTAGACACAGGCTAGACACAGGCTAGGCACAGGCTAGGCACAGGCTAGACACAGGCTAGACACTGGATAGGCACAGGCTATGCACATGCCAGTCACAGGCAAAGCACAGGCTAGACACAGGCTGGACACAGGCTAGGCACAGGCTAGGCACAGGCTAGGCACTGGCTAGACACTGGCTTGGCACACGCTATGCACATGCCAGTCTCAGGCAAGGCACAGGCTAGACACATGCCAGTCACAGGCGAGGCACAGGCTAGACACAGGCTAGACACAGGCTAGGCACAGGCTAGGCAGAGGCTAGGCACTGGCTAGGCACACGCTATGCACATGCCAGTCTCTGGCAAGGCACAGGCTAGACACATTCTAAACACTGGCTAGGCACACGCTATGCACATGCCAGTCTCAGGCAAGGCACAGGCTAGACACAGGCTAGACACTGGCAAGGCACAGGCTATGCACATGCCAGTCACAGGCAAGGCACAGGCTAGACACAGGCTAGGCACAGGCTAGGCACAGGCTAGGCACTAGCTAGGCACTGGCTAGGCACACGCTATGCACATGCCAGTCTAAGGCAAGGCACAGGCTAGACAAAGGCTAGACACTGGCTAGGCACAGGCTATGCACATGCCAGTCACATGCCAGTCACATGCCAGTCACAGGCAAGGCACAGGCTAGACACAGGCTAGACACTGGCTAGGCACAGGCTAGACACAGGGTAGACACAGGCTAGACACAGGCTAGACACAGGCTAGACACAGGCTAGACACAGGCTAGAAACAGGCTAGGCACAGGCTAGACACAGGCTAGACACAGGCTAGACACAGGCTAGACACAGGCTAGACACAGGCTAGACACAGGCTAGACAAAGGCTAGAAACAGGCTAGACACAAGCTAGACACAGGCTAGACACAGGCTAGAAACAGGCTAGACACAGGCTAGACACAGGCTAGGCACAGGCTAGACACAGGCTAGGCACAGGCTAGACACAGGCTAGACACAGGCTAGACACTGGCTAGACACAGGCTAGACACAGGCTAGACACTGGCTGGGCACAGGCTCGACACTGGCTAGGCACAGGCTAGACACAGGCTAGACACAGGCTAGACACAGGCTAGACACAGGCTAGACACAGGTTAGACACAGGCTAGACACATGCTAGACACAGGCTAGACACAGGCTAGACACAGGTTAGACACAGGCTAGACACAGGCTAGACACAGGCTAGACAAAGGCTAGACACAGCCTAGACACAGGCTAGACACAGGCTAGACACAGGCTAGAAAAGGCTAGACACAGGCTAGAAAAGGCTAGACACAGGCTAGACACTGGCTTGGCACAGACTAGACACTGGCTTAGCACAATCTACAAACTGGATAGGCACAGACTAGACACAGGCTTGACACAGGCTGGGCACAGACTAGACACTGGCTAGGCACAGGCTAGACACTGGCTAGGCACAGGCTAGACAATGGCTATGAACAGGCTAGACAATGGCTATGAACAGGCTAGGTACTGGCTAGGTACAGGCTAGGCACTGGCTAGGTACAGGCTAGGCAGAGGATAGGCACATACTTGACACAGGCTAGACAAAGGCTAGACACAGGCTAGACACAGGCTAGACACAGGCTAGACACAGGCTAGACACAGGCTAGACACAGGCTAGACACAGGCTAGACACAGGCTAGACACAGGCTAGACACAGGCTTGACACCGGCAAGACACCGTCAAGACACAGACTAGACACAGGCTAGACAGAGGCTACACACTGGCTAGGCACATGCTAGACTCTGGCTATGCACAGGCTAGACAAAGGCTAGAAACTGGCTAGGCACAGGCTAGGCACTGGCTAGACACTGGCTAGGCATACGCTGTGCACATGCCAGTCTCAGGCAAGGCACAGGCTAGACACAGGCTAGACACGGGCTAGGCACAGGCTATGCACTGGCTAGGCACAGGCTAGACACTGGCTTGGCACAGACTAGACACTGGCTAAGCACAGGCTAGACACAGGCTAGAAACTGGCTAGGCACAGGCTAGACACAGGCTAGACACTGGCTGGGCACAGGCTAGACACAGGCTAGACAAAGGCTAGACACAGGCTAGACACAAGCTAGACACAGGCTAGACAAAGGCTAGACACGGGCTTGGCACAGACTAGACACTGGCTAAGCACAGGCTAGACACAGGCTAGAAACTGGCTAGGCACAGGCAAGACACAGGCTAGACACAGGCTAGACACTGGCTGGGCACAGGCTCGACACTGGCTTGGCACAGACTAGACACTGGCTAAGCACAGTCTACAAACTGGATAGGCACAGGCTAGACACAGGCTTGACACAGGCTGGGCACAGACTAGACACTGGCTTGGTACAGGCTAGACACTGGCTAGGCACAGGCTAGACAATGGCCATGAACAGGCTAGACAATGGCTATGAACAGGCTAGGTACTGGCTAAGTACAGGCTAGACACAGGCTAGACACGGGCTAGGCACAGGCTATGCACATGCCAGTCACAGGCAAGGCACAGGCTAGACACAGGCTAGACACGGGCTAGGCACAGGCTATGCACATGCCAGTCACAGGCAAGGCACAGGCTAGACACAGGCTAGACACTGGCTAGGCACAGGCTAGACACTGGCTTGGCACAGACTAGACACTGGCTAAGCACAGGCTAGACACAGGCTAGAAACTGGCTAGGCACAGGCTAGACACAGGCTAGACACTGGCTGGGCACAGGCTAGACACAGGCTAGACAAAGGCTAGACACAGGCTAGACACAAGCTAGACACAGGCTAGACACAGGCTAGAAACAGGCTAGACACAGGCTAGACACAGGCTCGACACAGGCTAGACACAGGCTAGACACAGGCTAGGCACAGGCTAGACACAGGCTAGACACAGGCTAGACACAGGCTAGACACAGGCTTGGCACAGACTAGACACTGGCTAAGCACAGGCTAGACACAGGCTAGAAACTGGCTAGGCACAGGCAAGACACAGGCTAGACACAGGCTAGACACTGGCTGGGCACAGGCTCGACACTGGCTAAGCACAGGCTAGACACAGGCTAGACACAGGCTAGACACAGGATTCCTTCATTGGAACATAAATGTCTGAATACTACATAACAGGTATACTTACAATCTACTTAACCTAAAATGAGAAATGTTAATAAAAGTAAAAAAGATAATAATAATAATAATTATAAAGAAAAATGTGGGACTCAGGTGAGTCCTCACAACACAGGCTAGGCACAGGCTAGGCACTGGCTAGACACTGGCTAGGCACACGCTATGCACATGCCAGTCTCTGGCAAGGCACAGGCTAGACACAGGCTAGACACTGGCTAGGCACACGCTATGCACATGCCAGTCTCAGGCAATGCACAGGCTAGACACAGGCTAGACACTGGCTAGGCACAGGCTATGCACATGTCAGTCACATGCCAGACACAGGCAAGGCACAGGCTAGACACAGGCTAGACACTGGCTAGGCACAGGCTATGCACATGTCAGTCACATGCCAGACACAGGCAAGGCACAGGCTAGACACAGGCTAGCAACAGGCTAGACACAGGCTAGACACAGGCTAGACAAAAGCTAGACACAGGCTGGACACAGGCTAGACACAGGCTAGGCACAGGCTAGACAAAGGCTAGACACAGGCTAGACACAGGCTAGACAAAGGCTAGACACGGGCTAGACACTGGGTAGACACAAGCTAGGCACAGGCTAGGCACAGGCTATGCACAGGCTAGACAAAGGCTATAAACTGGCTAGGCACAGGCTAGACACAGGCTAGACACAGGCTAGACACAGGCTAGACACAGGCTAGACACTGGGTAGACACAAGCTAGGCACTGGCTAGGCACAGGCTAGGCACTGGCTAGACACATGCCTGTCTCAGGCAAGGCACAGGCTAGACACAAGCTAGACACTGGCTAGGCACAGGCTATGCACATGCCAGTCACAGGCAAGGCACAGGCAAGGCACAGGCTAGACACAGGCTAGACACAGGCTAGGCACAGGCTAGGCACAGGCGAAGCACTGGCTAGACACTGGCTAGGCACAAGCTATGCACATACCAGTCTCACGCAAGGCACAAGCTAGACACAGGCTAGACACTGGATAGGCACAGGCTATGCACATGCCAGTCACAGGCAAAGCACAGGCTAGACACAGGCTGGACACAGGCTAGGCACAGGCTAGGCACAGGCTAGGGACTGGCTAGACACTGGCTTGGCACACGCTATGCACATGCCAGTCTCAGGCAAGGCACAGGCTAGACACATGCCAGTCACAGGCGAGGCACAGGCTAGACACAGGCTAGACACAGGCTAGGCACAGGCTAGGCAGAGGCTAGGCACTGGCTAGGCACACGCTATGCACATGCCAGTCTCTGGCAAGGCACAGGCTAGACACATTCTAAACACTGGCTAGGCACACGCTATGCACATGCCAGTCTCAGGCAAGGCACAGGCTAGACACAGGCTAGACACTGGCAAGGCACAGGCTATGCACATGCCAGTCACAGGCAAGGCACAGGCTAGACACAGGCTAGGCACAGGCTAGGCACAGGCTAGGCACTGGCTAGACACTGGCTAGGCATACGCTGTGCACATGCCAGTCTCAGGCAAGGCACAGGCTAGACACAGGCTAGACACGGGCTAGGCACAGGCTATGCACTGGCTAGGCACAGGCTAGACACTGGCTTGGCACAGACTAGACACTGGCTAAGCACAGGCTAGACACAGGCTAGAAACTGGCTAGGCACAGGCTAGACACAGGCTAGACACTGGCTGGGCACAGGCTAGACACAGGCTAGACAAAGGCTAGACACAGGCTAGACACAAGCTAGACACAGGCTAGACACAGGCTAGAAACAGGCTAGACACAGGCTAGACACAGGCTAGACACAGGCTAGACACAGGCTAGACACAGGCTAGGCACAGGCTAGACACAGGCTAGACACAGGCTAGACAAAGGCTAGACACGGGCTTGGCACAGACTAGACACTGGCTAAGCACAGGCTAGACACAGGCTAGAAACTGGCTAGGCACAGGCAAGACACAGGCTAGACACAGGCTAGACACTGGCTGGGCACAGGCTCGACACTGGCTAGGCACAGGCTAGGCAGGCTAGACACAGGCTAGACACAGGTTAGACACAGGTTAGACACAGGCTAGACACAGGCTAGACACAGGCTAGACACAGGCTAGACACAGGCTAGACACAGGTTAGACTCAGGCTAGACACAGGCTAGACACAGGCTAGACACAGGCTAGACAAAGGCTAGACACAGGCTAGACACAGGCTAGACACAGGCTAGACACAGGCTAGACACAGGCTAGAAAAGGCTAGACACAGGCTAGACACTGGCTTGGCACAGACTAGACACTGGCTAAGCACAGTCTACAAACTGGATAGGCACAGGCTAGACACAGGCTTGACACAGGCTGGGCACAGACTAGACACTGGCTTGGTACAGGCTAGACACTGGCTAGACACTGGCTAGGCACAGGCTAGACAATGGCCATGAACAGGCTAGACAATGGCTATGAACAGGCTAGGTACTGGCTAGGTACAGGCTAGACACAGGCTAGACACAGGCTAGACACAGGCTAGACACAGGCTAGACACAGGCTAGACACAAGCTAGACACAGGCTAGACAAAGGCTAGACACAGGCTAGACACAGGCTAGACACAAGCTAGACACAGGCTAGACAAAGGCTAGACACAGGCTAGACACAGGCTAGACACAGTCTAGACACAGGCTAGACACAGGCTAGACACAGGCTAGACACAGGCTAGAGACTGGCTAGGCACAGGCTAGGCATACGCTATGCACATGCCTGTCTCAGGCAATGCACAGGCTAGACACAGGCTAGGCACATGCCTGTCTCAGGCAATGCACAGGCTAGACACAGGCTAGGCACAGGCTAGACACAGGCTAGACACAGGCTAGACACAGGCTAGACACAGGCTAGACACTGGCTGGGCACAGGCTCGACACTGGCTAGGCACAGGCTAGACACAGGCTAGACACAGGCTAGACACAGGCTAGACACAGGCTAGACACAGGTTAGACACAGGCTAGACACAGGCTAGACACAGGCTAGACACAGGCTAGACACAGGCTAGACACAGGTTAGACACAGGCTAGACACAGGCTAGACACAGGCTAGACACAGGCTAGACAAAGGCTAGACACAGCCTAGACACAGGCTAGACACAGGCCAGACACAGGCTAGAAAAGGCTAGACACAGGCTAGACACTGGCTTGGCACAGACTAGACACTGGCTAAGCACAATCTACAAACTGGATAGGCACAGGCTAGACACAGGCTTGACACAGGCTGGGCACAGACTAGACACTGGCTAGGCACAGGCTAGACACTGGCTAGGCACAGGCTAGACAATGGCTATGAACAGGCTAGACAATGGCTATGAACAGGCTAGACAATGGCTATGAACAGGCTAGACAATGGCTATGAACAGGCTAGGTACTGGCTAGGTACAGGCTAGGCACTGGCTAGGTACAGGCTAGGCAGAGGCTAGGCACATACTTGACACAGGCTAGACAAAGGCTAGACACAGGCTAGACACAGGCTAGACACAGGCTAGAGACAGGCTAGACACAGGCTAGACACAGGCTAGACACAGGCTAGACACAGGCTAGACACAGGCTAGACACAGGCTAGACACAGGCTAGACACCGGCAAGACACCGTCAAGACACAGACTAGACACAGGCTAGACAGAGGCTACACACTGGCTAGGCACATGCTAGACTCTGGCTATGCACAGGCTAGACAAAGGCTAGAAACTGGCTAGGCACAGGCTAGGCACTGGCTAGACACTGGCTAGGCATACGCTGTGCACATGCCAGTCTCAGGCAAGGCACAGGCTAGACAAAGGCTAGACACGGGCTAGGCACAGGCTATGCACATGCAAGTCACAGGCAAGGCACAGGCTAGACACAGGCTAGACACTGGCTAGGCACAGGCTAGACACTGGCTTGGCACAGACTAGACACTGGCTAAGCACAGGCTAGACACAGGCTAGAAACTGGCTAGGCACAGGCTAGACACAGGCTAGAAACAGGCTAGACACAGGCTAGACACAGGCTAGACACAGGCTAGACACGGGCTAGACACAGGCTAGACAAAGGCTAGACACGGGCTTGGCACAGACTAGACACTGGCTAAGCACAGGCTAGACACAGGCTAGAAACTAGCTAGGCACAGGCAAGACACAGGCTAGACACAGGCTAGACACTGGCTGGGCACAGGCTCGACACTGGCTAGGCACAGGCTAGACACAGGCTAGACACAGGCTAGTCACAGGTTAGACACAGGTTAGACACAGGCTAGACACAGGCTAGACACAGGCTAGACACAGGCTAGACACAGGCTAGACACAGGTTAGACTCAGGCTAGACACAGGCTAGACACAGGCTAGACACAGGCTAGACAAAGGCTAGACACAGGCTAGACACAGGCTAGACACAGGCTAGACACAGGCTAGACACAGGCTAGACACAGGCTAGAAAAGGCTAGACACAGGCTAGACACTGGCTTGGCACAGACTAGACACTGGCTAAGCACAGTCTACAAACTGGATAGGCACAGGCTAGACACAGGCTTGACGCAGGCTGGGCACAGACTAGACACTGGCTAGGTACAGGCTAGACACTGGCTAGGCACAGGCTAGACAATGGCTATGAACAGGCTAGACAATGGCTATGAACAGGCTAGCTACTGGCTAGGTACAGGCTAGACACAGGCTAGACACAGGCTAGACACAGGCTAGACACAGGCTAGACACAGGCTAGACACAGGCTAGACACAGGCTAGACACAGGCTAGACACAGGCTAGACACAAGCTAGACACAGGCTAGACAAAGGCTAGACACAAGCAAGACACAGGCTAGACACAGGCTAGACACAGGCTAGACAAAGGCTAGACACAGGTTAGACACAGGCTAGACACAGGCTTGACACAGGCTAGACACAGGCTAGACACAGGCTAGACACAGGCTAGACACAGGCTAGACACAGGCTAGACACAGGCTAGACACAGGCTAGAGACTGGCTAGGCACAGGCTAGGCATACGCTATGCACATGCCTGTCTCAGGCAATGCACAGGCTAGACACAGGCTAGGCACAGGCTAGACACTGGCTAGGCTCAGGCTAGACACAAGCTAGACACAGGCTAGACACAGGCTAGACACAGGCTAGACACAGGCTAGACACATGCTAGACACAGGCTAGACACAGGCCAGACACAGGCTAGACACAGGCTAGACACAGGCTAGGCACAGGCTAGACACAGGCTAGACACAGGCTAGACACAGGCTAGAAACAGGCTAGACACAGGCTAGACACAGGCTAGACACAGGTTTGACACAGGCTAGTCACAGGCTTGACACAAGCTAAACACAGGCTACACACAGGCTGGACACAGGCTAGACACAGGCTTGACACAGGCTAGACACAGGCTAGACAAAGGCTAGACACAGGCTAGACACAGGCTAGACACAGGCTAGACACAGGCTGGACACAGGCTAGACACAGGCTAGACACAGGCTAGACACAGGCTAGACATAGGCTAGAACAGGCTAGACACAGGCTAGGCATAGGCTAGACACAGGCTAGACACAGGCTAGGCATAGGCTAGGCACAGGCTAGCCACAGGCTAGGCACAGGCTAGGCACAGGCTAGGCACAAGCTAGGCACAGGCTAGGCACAGGCCAGTCACAGGCTAGGCACAGGCTAGGCACAGGCTAGACACCGGCTGGACACCGGCTAGACACAGACTAGACACAGGCTAGACACAGGCTATGCACAGGCTAGACAAAGGCTATACACTGGCTAGGCACAGGCTAGGCACTGGCTAGACACTGGCTAGGCACACGCTATGCACATGCCTGTCTCAGGCAAGGCACAGGCTAGACACAGGCTAGACACTGGCTAGGCACAGGCTTTGCACATGCCAGTCACAGGAAAGGCACAGGCTAGACACAGGTTAGTCACAGGCTAGGCACAGGCTAGGCACACGCTATGCACATGCCAGTCTCAGGCAAGGCACAGGCTAGACACAGGCTAGACACTGGCTAGGCACAGGCTATGCACATGCCAGTAACAGGCAAGGCACAGGCTAGACATAGGCTAGACACAGGCTAGGCACATGCCAGTCACAGGCAAGGCACAGGCTAGACATAGGCTAGACACAGGCTAGGCACAGGCTAGGCACAGGCTAGGCACAGGCTAGGCACAGGCTAGGCACAGGCTAGGCACAGGCTAGGCACAGGCTAGGCACAGGCTAGGCACAGGCTAGGCACAGGCTAGGCACAGGCTAGGCACAGGCTAGGCACAGGCTAGGCACAGGCTAGGCACAGGCTAGGCACAGTCTAGGCACAGGCTAGGCACAGGCTAGGCACAGGCTAGGCACTGGCTAGACACAGGCTAGGCACAGGCTAGAAACAGGCTAGACACAGGCTAGACACAGGCTAGACATAGGCTAGACACAAGCTAGACACAGGCTAGACACAGGCTAGACACAGGCTAGACACAGGCTAGACACAGGCTAGACACAGGCTAGACACAGGCTAGACACAGGCTAGACACAGGCTAGACACAGGCTAGACACAGGCTAGACACAGGCTAGAAAAGGCTAGACACAGGCTAGACACTGGCTTGGCACAGACTAGACACTGGCTAAGCACAGTCTACAAACTGGATAGGCACAGGCTAGACACAGGCTTGACACAGGCTGGGCACAGACTAGACACTGGCTTGGTACAGGCTAGACACTGGCTAGACACTGGCTAGGCACAGGCTAGACAATGGCCATGAACAGGCTAGACAATGGCTATGAACAGGCTAGGTACTGGCTAGGTACAGGCTAGACACAGGCTAGACACAGGCTAGACACAGGCTAGACACAGGCTAGACACAGGCTAGACACAGGCTAGACACAGGCTAGACACAGGCTAGACACAAGCTAGACACAGGCTAGACAAAGGCTAGACACAGGCTAGACACAGGCTAGACACAAGCTAGACACAGGCTAGACAAAGGCTAGACACAGGCTAGACACAGGCTAGACACAGGCTAGACACAGGCTAGACACAGGCTAGACACAGGCTAGACACAGGCTAGACACAGGCTAGACACAGGCTAGAGACTGGCTAGGCACAGGCTAGGCATACGCTATGCACATGCCTGTCTCAGGCAATGCACAGGCTAGACACAGGCTAGGCACATGCCTGTCTCAGGCAATGCACAGGCTAGACACAGGCTAGGCACAGGCTAGACACAGGCTAGACACAGGCTAGACACAGGCTAGACACAGGCTAGACACTGGCTGAGCACAGGCTCGACACTGGCTAGGCACAGGCTAGACACAGGCTAGACACAGGCTAGACACAGGCTAGACACAGGCTAGACACAGGTTAGACACAGGCTAGACACAGGCTAGACACAGGCTAGACACAGGCTAGACACAGGCTAGACACAGGTTAGACACAGGCTAGACACAGGCTAGACACAGGCTAGACACAGGCTAGACAAAGGCTAGACACAGCCTAGACACAGGCTAGACACAGGCTAGACACAGGCTAGAAAAGGTTAGACACAGGCTAGACACTGGCTTGGCACAGACTAGACACTGGCTAAGCACAATCTACAAACTGGATAGGCACAGGCTAGACACAGGCTTGACACAGGCTGGGCACAGACTAGACACTGGCTAGGCACAGGCTAGACACTGGCTAGGCACAGGCTAGACAATGGCTATGAACAGGCTAGACAATGGCTATGAACAGGCTAGACAATGGCTATGAACAGGCTAGGTACTGGCTAGGTACAGGCTAGGCACTGGCTAGGTACAGCCTAGGCAGAGGCTAGGCACATACTTGACACAGGCTAGACAAAGGCTAGACACAGGCTAGACACAGGCTAGAGACAGGCTAGAGACAGGCTAGACACAGGCTAGACACAGGCTAGACACAGGCTAGACACAGGCTAGACACAGGCTAGACACAGGCTAGACACAGGCTAGACACCGGCAAGACACCGTCAAGACACAGACTAGACACAGGCTAGACAGAGGCTACACACTGGCTAGGCACATGCTAGACTCTGGCTATGCACAGGCTAGACAAAGGCTAGAAACTGGCTAGGCACAGGCTAGGCACTGGCTAGACACTGGCTAGGCATACGCTGTGCACATGCCAGTCTCAGGCAAGGCACAGGCTAGACAAAGGCTAGACACGGGCTAGGCACAGGCTATGCACATGCCAGTCACAGGCAAGGCACAGGCTAGACACAGGCTAGACACTGGCTAGGCACAGGCTAGACACAGGCTAGACACAGGCTAGACACAGGCTAGACACAGGCTAGACACAGGCTAGACACAGGCTAGACACAGGCTAGACACAGGCTAGGCACAGGCTAGGCACAGGCTAGGCACAGGCTAGGCACAGGCTAGGCACAGGCTAGGCACTGGCTAGACACAGGCTGGACACAGGCTAGAAACAGGCTAGACACAGGCTAGACACAGGCTAGACATAGGCTAGACACAAGCTAGACACAGGCTAGACACAGGCTAGACACAGGCTAGACACAGGCTAGACACAGGCTAGACAAAGGCTAGACACAGGCTAGACACAGGCTAGACACAGGCTAGACACAGGCTAGACACAGGCTAGAAAAGGCTAGACACAGGCTAGACACTGGCTTGGCACAGACTAGACACTGGCTAAGCACAGTCTACAAACTGGATAGGCACAGGCTAGACACAGGCTTGACACAGGCTGGGCACAGACTAGACACTGGCTTGGTACAGGCTAGACACTGGCTAGACACTGGCTAGGCACAGGCTAGACAATGGCCATGAACAGGCTAGACAATGGCTATGAACAGGCTAGGTACTGGCTAGGTACAGGCTAGACACAGGCTAGACACAGGCTAGACACAGGCTAGACACAGGCTAGACACAGGCTAGACACAAGCTAGACACAGGCTAGACAAAGGCTAGACACAGGCTAGACACAGGCTAGACACAAGCTAGACACAGGCTAGACAAAGGCTAGACACAGGCTAGACACAGGCTAGACACAGGCTAGACACAGGCTAGACACAGGCTAGACACAGGCTAGACACAGGCTAGACACAGGCTAGACACAGGCTAGAGACTGGCTAGGCACAGGCTAGGCATACGCTATGCACATGCCTGTCTCAGGCAATGCACAGGCTAGACACAGGCTAGGCACATGCCTGTCTCAGGCAATGCACAGGCTAGACACAGGCTAGGCACAGGCTAGACACAGGCTAGACACAGGCTAGACACAGGCTAGACACAGGCTAGACACTGGCTGGGCACAGGCTCGACACTGGCTAGGCACAGGCTAGACACAGGCTAGACACAGGCTAGACACAGGCTAGACACAGGCTAGACACAGGTTAGACACAGGCTAGACACAGGCTAGACACAGGCTAGACACAGGCTAGACACAGGCTAGACACAGGTTAGACACAGGCTAGACACAGGCTAGACACAGGCTAGACACAGGCTAGACAAAGGCTAGACACAGCCTAGACACAGGCTAGACACAGGCTAGACACAGGCTAGAAAAGGCTAGACACAGGCTAGACACTGGCTTGGCACAGACTAGACACTGGCTAAGCACAATCTACAAACTGGATAGGCACAGGCTAGACACAGGCTTGACACAGGCTGGGCACAGACTAGACACTGGCTAGGCACAGGCTAGACACTGGCTAGGCACAGGCTAGACAATGGCTATGAACAGGCTAGACAATGGCTATGAACAGGCTAGACAATGGCTATGAACAGGCTAGGTACTGGCTAGGTACAGGCTAGGCACTGGCTAGGTACAGGCTAGGCAGAGGCTAGGCACATACTTGACACAGGCTAGACAAAGGCTAGACACAGGCTAGACACAGGCTAGAGACAGGCTAGAGACAGGCTAGACACAGGCTAGACACAGGCTAGACACAGGCTAGACACAGGCTAGACACAGGCTAGACACAGGCTAGACACAGGCTAGACACCGGCAAGACACCGTCAAGACACAGACTAGACACAGGCTAGACAGAGGCTACACACTGGCTAGGCACATGCTAGACTCTGGCTATGCACAGGCTAGACAAAGGCTAGAAACTGGCTAGGCACAGGCTAGGCACTGGCTAGACACTGGCTAGGCATACGCTGTGCACATGCCAGTCTCAGGCAAGGCACAGGCTAGACAAAGGCTAGACACGGGCTAGGCACAGGCTATGCACATGCCAGTCACAGGCAAGGCACAGGCTAGACACAGGCTAGACACTGGCTAGGCACAGGCTAGACACAGGCTAGACACAGGCTAGACACAGGCTAGACACAGGTTAGACACTGGCTAGACACAGGCTAGACACAGGCTAGACACAGGCTAGACAAAGGCTAGACACAGCCTAGACACAGGCTAGACACAGGCTAGACACAGGCTAGAAAAGGCTAGACACAGGCTAGACACTGGTTAGACACAGGCTAGACACAGGCTAGACACAGGCTAGACACAGGCTAGACACAGGCTAGACACAGGTTAGACACAGGCTAGACACAGGCTAGACACAGGCTAGACACAGGCTAGACAAAGGCTAGACACAGCCTAGACACAGGCTAGACACAGGCTAGACACAGGCTAGAAAAGGCTAGACACAGGCTAGACACTGGCTTGGCACAGACTAGACACTGGCTAAGCACAATCTACAAACTGGATAGGCACAGGCTAGACACAGGCTTGACACAGGCTGGGCACAGACTAGACACTGGCTAGGCACAGGCTAGACACTGGCTAGGCACAGGCTAGACAATGGCTATGAACAGGCTAGACAATGGCTATGAACAGGCTAGACAATGGCTATGAACAGGCTAGGTACTGGCTAGGTACAGGCTAGGCACTGGCTAGGTACAGGCTAGGCAGAGGCTAGGCACATACTTGACACAGGCTAGACAAAGGCTAGACACAGGCTAGACACAGGCTAGACACAGGCTAGAGACAGGCTAGACACAGGCTAGACACAGGCTAGACACAGGCTAGACACAGGCTAGACACAGGCTAGACACAGGCTAGACACAGGCTAGACACAGGCTAGACACCGGCAAGACACCGTCAAGACACAGACTAGACACAGGCTAGACAGAGGCTACACACTGGCTAGGCACATGCTAGACTCTGGCTATGCACAGGCTAGACAAAGGCTAGAAACTGGCTAGACACAGGCTAGGCACTGGCTAGACACTGGCTAGGCATACGCTGTGCACATGCCAGTCTCAGGCAAGGCACAGGCTAGACAAAGGCTAGACACGGGCTAGGCACAGGCTATGCACATGCCAGTCACAGGCAAGGCACAGGCTAGACACAGGCTAGAAAAGGCTAGACACAGGCTAGACACTGGCTTGGCACAGACTAGACACTGGCTAAGCACAATCTACAAACTGGATAGGCACAGGCTAGACACAGGCTTGACACAGGCTGGGCACAGACTAGACACTGGCTAGGCACAGGCTAGACACTGGCTAGGCACAGGCTAGACAATGGCTATGAACAGGCTAGACAATGGCTATGAACAGGCTAGACAATGGCTATGAACAGGCTAGGTACTGGCTAGGTACAGGCTAGGCACTGGCTAGGTACAGGCTAGGCAGAGGCTAGGCACATACTTGACACAGGCTAGACAAAGGCTAGACACAGGCTAGACACAGGCTAGAGACAGGCTAGAGACAGGCTAGACACAGGCTAGACACAGGCTAGACACAGGCTAGACACAGGCTAGACACAGGCTAGACACAGGCTAGACACAGGCTAGACACCGGCAAGACACCGTCAAGACACAGACTAGACACAGGCTAGACAGAGGCTACACACTGGCTAGGCACATGCTAGACTCTGGCTATGCACAGGCTAGACAAAGGCTAGAAACTGGCTAGGCACAGGCTAGGCACTGGCTAGACACTGGCTAGGCATACGCTGTGCACATGCCAGTCTCAGGCAAGGCACAGGCTAGACAAAGGCTAGACACGGGCTAGGCACAGGCTATGCACATGCCAGTCACAGGCAAGGCACAGGCTAGACACAGGCTAGACACTGGCTAGGCACAGGCTAGACACAGGCTAGACACAGGCTAGACACAGGCTAGACACAGGTTAGACACAGGCTAGACACAGGCTAGACACAGGCTAGACACAGGCTAGACAAAGGCTAGACACAGCCTAGACACAGGCTAGACACAGGCTAGACACAGGCTAGAAAAGGCTAGACACAGGCTAGACACTGGTTAGACACAGGCTAGACACAGGCTAGACACAGGCTAGACACAGGCTAGACACAGGTTAGACACAGGCTAGACACAGGCTAGACACAGGCTAGACACAGGCTAGACAAAGGCTAGACACAGCCTAGACACAGGCTAGACACAGGCTAGACACAGGCTAGAAAAGGCTAGACACAGGCTAGACACTGGCTTGGCACAGACTAGACACTGGCTAAGCACAATCTACAAACTGGATAGGCACAGGCTAGACACAGGCTTGACACAGGCTGGGCACAGACTAGACACTGGCTAGGCACAGGCAAGACACTGGCTAGGCACAGGCTACACAATGGCTATGAACAGGCTAGACAATGGCTATGAACAGGCTAGACAATGGCTATGAACAGGCTAGGTACTGGCTAGGTACAGGCTAGGCACTGGCTAGGTACAGGCTAGGCAGAGGCTAGGCACATACTTGACACAGGCTAGACAAAGGCTAGACACAGGCTAGACACAGGCTAGACACAGGCTAGAGACAGGCTAGACACAGGCTAGACACAGGCTAGACACAGGCTAGACACAGGCTAGACACAGGCTAGACACAGGCTAGACACAGGCTAGACACAGGCTAGACACCGGCAAGACACCGTCAAGACACAGACTAGACACAGGCTAGACAGAGGCTACACACTGGCTAGGCACATGCTAGACTCTGGCTATGCACAGGCTAGACAAAGGCTAGAAACTGGCTAGACACAGGCTAGGCACTGGCTAGACACTGGCTAGGCATACGCTGTGCACATGCCAGTCTCAGGCAAGGCACAGGCTAGACAAAGGCTAGACACGGGCTAGGCACAGGCTATGCACATGCCAGTCACAGGCAAGGCACAGGCTAGACACAGGCTAGACACTGGCTAGGCACAGGCTAGACACTGGCTTGGCACAGACTAGACACTGGCTAAGCACAGGCTAGACACAGGCTAGAAACTGGCTAGGCACAGGCTAGACACAGGCTAGAAACAGGCTAGACACAGGCTAGACACAGGCTAGACACAGGCTAGACACGGGCTAGACACAGGCTAGACAAAGGCTAGACACGGGCTTGGCACAGACTAGACACTGGCTAAGCACAGGCTAGGCACAGGCTAGAAACTGGCTTGGCACAGGCAAGACACAGGCTAGACACAGGCTAGACACTGGCTGGGCACAGGCTCGACACTGGCTAGGCACAGGCTAGACACAGGCTAGACACAGGCTAGTCACAGGTTAGACACAGGTTAGACACAGGCTAGACACAGGCTAGACACAGGCTAGACACAGGCTAGACACAGGCTAGACACAGGTTAGACTCAGGCTAGACACAGGCTAGACACAGGCTAGACACAGGCTAGACAAAGGCTAGACACAGGCTAGACACAGGCTAGACACAGGCTAGACACAGGCTAGACACAGGCTAGACACAGGCTAGAAAAGGCTAGATACAGGCTAGACACTGGCTTGGCACAGACTAGACACTGGCTAAGCACAGTCTACAAACTGGATAGGCACAGGCTAGACACAGGCTTGACACAGGCTGGGCACAGACTAGACACTGGCTAGGTACAGGCTAGACACTGGCTAGGCACAGGCTAGACAATGGCTATGAACAGGCTAGACAATGGCTATGAACAGGCTAGCTACTGGCTAGGTACAGGCTAGACACAGGCTAGACACAGGCTAGACACAGGCTAGACACAGGCTAGACACAGGCTAGACACAGGCTAGACACAGGCTAGACACAGGCTAGACACAAGCTAGACACAGGCTAGACAAAGGCTAGACACAAGCAAGACACAGGCTAGACACAGGCTAGACACAGGCTAGACAAAGGCTAGACAAAGGTTAGACACAGGCTAGACACAGGCTTGACACAGGCTAGACACAGGCTAGACACAGGCTAGACACAGGCTAGACACAGGCTAGACACAGGCTAGACACAGGCTAGACACAGGCTAGACACAGGCTAGAGACTGGCTAGGCACAGGCTAGGCATACGCTATGCACATGCCTGTCTCAGGCAATGCACAGGCTAGACACAGGCTAGGCACAGGCTAGACACTGGCTAGGCTCAGGCTAGACACAAGCTAGACACACGCTAGACACAGGCTAGACACAGGCTAGACACAGGCTAGACACATGCTAGACACAGGCTAGACACAGGCCAGACACAGGCTAGACACAGGCTAGACACAGGCTAGGCACAGGCTAGACACAGGCTAGACACAGGCTAGACACAGGCTAGAAACAGGCTAGACACAGGCTAGACACAGGCTAGACACAGGTTTGACACAGGCTAGACACAGGCTTGACACAAGCTAAACACAGGCTACACACAGGCTGGACACAGGCTAGACACAGGCTTGACACAGGCTAGACACAGGCTAGACAAAGGCTAGACACAGGCTAGACACAGGCTAGACACAGGCTAGACACAGGCTGGACACAGGCTAGACACAGGCTAGACACAGGCTAGACACAGGCTAGACATAGGCTAGAACAGGCTAGACACAGGCTAGGCATAGGCTAGACACAGGCTAGACACAGGCTAGGCATAGGCTAGGCACAGGCTAGCCACAGGCTAGGCACAGGCTAGGCACAGGCTAGGCACAAGCTAGGCACAGGCTAGGCACAGGCCAGTCACAGGCTAGGCACAGGCTAGGCACAGGCTAGACACCGGCTAGACACCGGCTAGACACAGACTAGACACAGGCTAGACACAGGCTATGCACAGGCTAGACAAAGGCTATACACTGGCTAGGCACAGGCTAGGCACTGGCTAGACACTGGCTAGGCACACGCTATGCACATGCCTGTCTCAGGCAAGGCACAGGCTAGACACAGGCTAGACACTGGCTAGGCACAGGCTTTGCACATGCCAGTCACAGGAAAGGCACAGGCTAGACACAGGTTAGTCACAGGCTAGGCACAGGCTAGGCACACGCTATGCACATGCCAGTCTCAGGCAAGGCACAGGCTAGACACAGGCTATGCACATGCCAGTAACAGGCAAGGCACAGGCTAGACATAGGCTAGACACAGGCTAGGCACATGCCAGTCACAGGCAAGGCACAGGCTAGACATAGGCTAGACACAGGCTAAACACAGGCTAGGCACAGGCTAGGCACAGGCTAGGCACAGGCTAGGCACAGGCTAGGCACAGGCTAGGCACAGGCTAGGCACAGGCTAGGCACAGGCTAGGCACAGGCTAGGCACAGGCTAGGCACAGGCTAGGCACAGGCTAGGCACAGGCTAGGCACAGGCTAGGCACAGGCTAGGCACTGGCTAGACACAGGCCAGACACAGGCTAGAAACAGGCTAGACACAGGCTAGACACAGGCTAGACATAGGCTAGACACAAGCTAGACACAGGCTAGACAAAGGCTAGACACAGACTAGACACAAGCTAGACACAGGCTAGACACAGGCTAGGCATAGGCTAGGTACAGGCTAGCCACAGGCTAGGCACAGGCTAGGCACAGGCTAGGCACAGGCTAGGCACAGGCTAGGCACAGGCTAGGCACAGGCTAGGCACAGGCTAGGCACAGGCTAGGCACAGGCTAGGCACAGGCTAGGCACAGGCTAGGCACAGGCCAGTCACAGGCTAGGCACAAGCTAGGCACAGGCTAGACACCGGATAGACACCGGCTAGACACAGACTAGACACAGGCTAGACAGAGGCTATACACTGGCTAGGCACAGGCTAGACACAGGCTAGACACTTGCTAGGCACAGGCTATGCACATGCCAGTCACAGGCAAGGCACAGGCTACACACAGGCTAGACACAGGCTAGACACAGGCTAGACACAGGCTAGGCACAGGTTAGGCACAGACTAGGCACTGGCTAGACACTGGCTAGGCAAAACTAGGCACTGGCTAGACACTGGCTTGGCACACGCTATGCACATGCCAGTCTCAGGCAAGGCACAGGCTAGACACAGGCTAGGCACTGGATAGGCACAGGCTATGCACATGCTAGTCACAGGCAAGGCACAGGCTAGACACAGGCTAGACACAGGCTAGACAAAGGCTAGACACTGGGTAGGCACAGGCTAGGCACTGGCTGGACACAGGCTAGACACAGGCTAGACACAGGCTAGACACAGGCTAGACACAGGCTAGACACAGGCTAGACACATGCTAGACACAGGCTAGAAACAGGCTAGACACAGGCTAGACACAGGCTAGACACAGGCTAGACACAGGCTAGACACAGGCTAGACACACGCTAGACACAGGCTAGACACAGGCTTGACACAAGCTAAACACAGGCTACACACAGGCTAGACACTGGCTAGACACAGGCTAGACACATGCTAGACACAGGCTAGACACAGGTTAGACACAGGCAAGACACAGGTTAGACACAGGCTAGACACAGGCTAAACACAGGCTAGACACAGGCTAGACACAGGCTAGGCATAGGCTAGACACAGGCTAGGCATAGGCTAGACACAGGCTAGACACAGGCTAGGCATAGGCTAGGCACAGGCTAGCAACAGGCTAGGCACAGGCTAGGCACAAGCTAGGCACAGGCTACGCACAGGCCAGTCACAGGCTAGGCACAGGCTAGGCACAGGCTAGGCACAGGCTAGACACCGGCTAGACACCGGCTAGACACAGACTAGACACAGGCTAGACAGAGGCTATACACTGGCTAGGCACAGGCTAGACACAGGCTATGCACAGGCTAGACAAAGGCTATACACAGGCTAGACACTTGCTAGGCACAGGCTATGCACATGCCAGTCACAGGCAAGGCACAGGCTAAACACAGGCTAGGCACAGGCTAGGCACAGGCTAGGCACAGGCTAGGCACAGGCTAGGCACAGGCTAGGCACAGGCTAGGCACAGGCTAGGCACAGGCTAGGCACAGGCTAGGCACAGGCTAGGCACAGGCTAGGCACAGGCTAGGCACAGGCTAGGCACAGGCTAGGCACTGGCTAGACACAGGCCAGACACAGGCTAGAAACAGGCTAGACACAGGCTAGACACAGGCTAGACATAGGCTAGACACAAGCTAGACACAGGCTAGACAAAGGCTAGACACAGGCTAGACACAAGCTAGACACAGGCTAGACACAGGCTAGGCATAGGCTAGGTACAGGCTAGCCACAGGCTAGGCACAGGCTAGGCACAGGCTAGGCACAGGCTAGGCACAGGCTAGGCACAGGCTAGGCACAGGCTAGGCACAGGCTAGGCACAGGCTAGGCACAGGCTAGGCACAGGCTAGGCACAGGCTAGGCACAGGCTAGGCACAGGCTAGGCACAGGCTAGGCACAGGCTAGGCACAGGCTAGGCACAGGCTAGGCACAGGCTAGGCACAGGCTAGGCACTGGCTAGGCACAAGCTAGGCACAAGCTAGTCACAGGCTAGGCACAGGCCAGTCACAGGCTAGGCACAAGCTAGGCACAGGCTAGACACCGGATAGACACCGGCTAGACACAGACTAGACACAGGCTAGACAGAGGCTATACACTGGCTAGGCACAGGCTAGACACAGGCTAGACACTTGCTAGGCACAGGCTATGCACATGCCAGTCACAGGCAAGGCACAGGCTACACACAGGCTAGACACAGGCTAGACACAGGCTAGACACAGGCTAGGCACAGGTTAGGCACAGACTAGGCACTGGCTAGACACTGGCTAGGCAAAACTAGGCACTGGCTAGACACTGGCTTGGCACACGCTATGCACATGCCAGTCTCAGGCAAGGCACAGGCTAGACACAGGCTAGGCACTGGATAGGCACAGGCTATGCACATGCTAGTCACAGGCAAGGCACAGGCTAGACACAGGCTAGACACAGGCTAGACAAAGGCTAGACACTGGGTAGGCACAGGCTAGGCACTGGCTGGACACAGGCTAGACACAGGCTAGACACAGGCTAGACACAGGCTAGGCACAGGCTAGACACAGGCTAGACACAGGCTAGACACAGGCTAGAAACAGGCTAGAAACAGGCTAGACACAGGCTAGACACAGGCTATGCACAGGCTAGACACAGGCTAGACACAGGCTAGACACATTCTAGGCACAGGCTAGACACAGGCTAGACACTGGCTAGGCACAGGCTAGACACAGGCTAGACACAGGCTAGGCACAGGCTAGGCACAAGCTAGACACAGGCTAGACAAAGGCTAGACACAGGCTAGACACAGGCTAGACACAGGCTAGACACAGGCTCGACAAAGGCTAGACACAGGCTAGACACAGGCTAGACACAGGCTAGACACAGGCTAGACACAGGCTAGACACAGGCTAGACACAGGCTAGACACAGGGTAGACACAGGCTAGACACAGGCTAGAGACAGGCTAGACACAGGCTAGACACAGGCTAGAGACTGGCTAGGCACTGGCTAGACACTGGCTAGGCATACGCTATGCACATGCCTGTCTCAGGCAATGCACTGGCTAGGCTCAGGCTAGACACAGGCTAGACACAAGCTAGACACAGGCTAGACACAGGCTAGACACAGGCTAGACACAGGCTAGACACATGCTAGACACAGGCTAGAAACAGGCTAGACACAGGCTAGACACAGGCTAGACACAGGCTAGACACAGGCTAGACACAGGCTAGACACAGGCTAGACACACGCTAGACACAGGCTAGACACAGGCTTGACACAAGCTAAACACAGGCTACACACAGGCTAGACACTGGCTAGACACAGGCTAGACACATGCTAGACACAGGCTAGACACAGGTTAGACACAGGCAAGACACAGGTTAGACACAGGCTAGACACAGGCTAAACACAGGCTAGACACAGGCTAGACACAGGCTAGGCATAGGCTAGACACAGGCTAGGCATAGGCTAGACACAGGCTAGACACAGGCTAGGCATAGGCTAGGCACAGGCTAGCAACAGGCTAGGCACAGGCTAGGCACAAGCTAGGCACAGGCTACGCACAGGCCAGTCACAGGCTAGGCACAGGCTAGGCACAGGCTAGGCACAGGCTAGACACCGGCTAGACACCGGCTAGACACAGACTAGACACAGGCTAGACAGAGGCTATACACTGGCTAGGCACAGGCTAGACACAGGCTATGCACAGGCTAGACAAAGGCTATACACTGGCTAGGCACAGGCTAGGCACTGGCTAGACACATGCCTGTCTCAGGCAAGGCACAGGCTAGACACAAGCTAGACACTGGCTAGGCACAGGCTATGCACATGCCAGTCAACGGCAAGGCACAGGCAAGGCACAGGCTAGACACAGGCTAGACACAGGCTAGGCACAGGCTAGGCACAGGCGAGGCACTGGCTAGACACTGGCTAGGCACAAGCTATGCACATGCCAGTCTCACGCAAGGCACAAGCTAGACACAGGCTAGACACTGGATAGGCACAGGCTATGCACATGCCAGTCACAGGCAAAGCACAGGCTAGACACAGGCTGGACACAGGCTAGGCACAGGCTAGGCACAGGCTAGGCACTGGCTAGACACTGGCTAGGCACACGCTATGCACATGCCAGTCTCAGGCAAGGCACAGGCTAGACACATGCCAGTCACAGGCGAGGCACAGGCTAGACACAGGCTAGACACAGGCTAGGCACAGGCTAGGCACAGGCTAGGCACTGGCTAGGCACACGCTATGCACATGCCAGTCTCTGGCAAGGCACAGGCTAGACACATTCTAGACACTGGCTAGGCACACGCTATGCACATGCCAGTCTCAGGCAAGGCACAGGCTAGACACAGGCTAGACACTGACTAGGCACAGGCTATGCACATGCCAGTCACAGGCAAGGCACAGGCTAGACACAGGCTAGGCACAGGCTAGGCACAGGCTAGGCACAGGCTAGGCACAGGCTAGGCACTAGCTAGGCACTGGCTAGGCACACGCTATGCACATGCCAGTCTAAGGCAAGGCACAGGCTAGACAAAGGCTAGACACTGGCTAGGCACAGGCTATGCACATGCCAGTCACATGCCAGTCACATGCCAGTCACAGGCAAGGCACAGGCTAGACACAGGCTAGACACTGGCTAGGCACAGGCTAGACACAGGGTAGACACAGGCTAGACACAGGCTAGACACAGGCTAGACACAGGCTAGAAACAGGCTAGGCACAGGCTAGACACAGGCTAGACACAGGCTAGACACAGGCTAGACACAGGCTAGACACAGGCTAGACAAAGGCTAGACACAGGCTAGACACAAGCTAGACACAGGCTAGACACAGGCTAGAAACAGGCTAGACACAGGCTAGACACAGGCTAGACACAGGCTAGGCACAGGCTAGACACAGGCTAGGCACAGGCTAGACACAGGCTGGACACAGGCTAGACACTGGCTAGACACAGGCTAGACACTGGCTGGGCACAGGCTCGACACTGGCTAGGCACAGGCTAGACACAGGCTAGACACAGGCTAGACACAGGCTAGACACAGGCTAGACACAGGTTAGACACAGGCTAGACACATGCTAGACACAGGCTAGACACAGGCTAGACACAGGTTAGACACAGGCTAGACACAGGCTAGACACAGGCTAGTCAAAGGCTAGACACAGCCTAGACACTGGCTAGACACAGGCTAGGCACAGGCTAGACACTGGCTTGGCACAGACTAGACACTGGCTAAGCACAGGCTAGACACAGGCTAGAAACTGGCTAGGCACAGGCTAGACACAGGCTAGACACTGGCTGGGCACAGGCTAGACACAGGCTAGACAAAGGCTAGACACAGGCTAGACACAAGCTAGACACAGGCTAGACACAGGCTAGAAACAGGCTAGACACAGGCTAGACACTGGCTGGGCACAGGCTAGACACAGGCTAGACAAAGGCTAGACACAGGCTAGACACAAGCTAGACACAGGATAGACACAGGCTAGAAACAGGCTAGAAACAGGCTAGGCACAGGCTAGACACAGGCTAGACACAGGCTAGACAAAGGCTAGACACGGGCTTGGCACAGACTAGACACTGGCTAGACACAGGCTAGAAACTGGCTAGGCACAGGCAAGACACAGGCTAGACACAGGCTAGACACAGGCTGGGCACAGGCTCGACACTGGCTAGGCACAGGCTAGACACAGGCTAGACACAGGCTAGACACAGGTTAGACACAGGTTAGACACAGGCTAGACACAGGCTAGACACAGGCTAGACACAGGCTAGACACAGGCTAGACACAGGTTAGACTCAGGCTAGACTCAGGCTAGACAAAGGCTAGACACAGGCTAGACAAAGGCTAGACACAGGCTAGACACAGGCTAGACACAGGCTAGACACAGGCTAGACACAGGCTAGAAAAGGCTAGACACAGGCTAGACACTGGCTTGGCACAGACTAGACACTGGCTAAGCACAGTCTACAAACTGGATAGGCACAGGCTAGACACAGGCTTGACACAGGCTGGGCACAGACTAGACACTGGCTTGGTACAGGCTAGACACTGGCTAGACACTGGCTAGGCACAGGCTAGACATTGGCTATGAACAGGCTAGACAATGGCTATGAACAGGCTAGGTACTGGCTAGGTACAGGCTAGACACAGGCTAGACACAGGCTAGACACAGGCTAGACACAGGCTAGACACAGGCTAGACACAAGCTAGACACAGGCTAGACAAAGGCTAGACACAGGCTAGACACAGGCTAGACACAAGCTAGACACAGGCTAGACAAAGGCTAGACACAGGCTAGACACAGGCTAGACACAGGCTAGACACAGGCTAGACACAGGCTAGACACAGGCTAGACACAGGCTAGACACAGGCTAGACACAGGCTAGACACAGGCTAGGCATACGCTATGCACATGCCTGTCTCAGGCAATGCACAGGCTAGACACAGGCTAGGCACATGCCTGTCTCAGGCAATGCACACGCTAGACACAGGCTAGGCACAGGCTAGACACAGGCTAGACACAGGCTAGACACAGGCTAGACACAGGCTAGACACAGGCTAGACACTGGCTGGGCACAGGCTCGACACTGGCTAGGCACAGGCTAGACACAGGCTAGACACAGGCTAGACACAGGCTAGACACAGGTTAGACACAGGCTAGACACAGGCTAGACACAGGCTAGACACAGGCTAGACACAGGCTAGACACAGGCTAGACACAGGCTAGACAAAGGCTAGACACAGCCTAGACACAGGCTAGACACAGGCTAGACACAGGCTAGAAAAGGCTAGACACAGGCTAGACACTGGCTTGGCACAGACTAGACACTGGCTAAGCACAATCTACAAACTGGATAGGCACAGGCTAGACACAGGCTTGACACAGGCTGGGCACAGACTAGACACTGGCTAGGCACAGGCTAGACACTGGCTAGGCACAGGCTAGACAATGGCTATGAACAGGCTAGACAATGGCTATGAACAGGCTAGACAATGGCTATGAACAGGCTAGGTACTGGCTAGGTACAGGCTAGGCACTGGCTAGGTACAGGCTAGGCAGAGGCTAGGCACATACTTGACACAGGCTAGACAAAGGCTAGACACAGGCTAGACACAGGCTAGACACAGGCTAGAGACAGGCTAGACACAGGCTAGACACAGGCTAGACACAGGCTAGACACAGGCTAGACACAGGCTAGACACAGGCTAGACACAGGCTAGACACAGGCTAGACACCGGCAAGACACCGTCAAGACACAGACTAGACACAGGCTAGACAGAGGCTACACACTGGCTAGGCACATGCTAGACTCTGGCTATGCACAGGCTAGACAAAGGCTAGAAACTGGCTAGGCACAGGCTAGGCACTGGCTAGACACTGGCTAGGCATACGCTGTGCACATGCCAGTCTCAGGCAAGGCACAGGCTAGACACAGGCTAGACACGGGCTAGGCACAGGCTATGCACATGCCAGTCACAGGCAAGGCACAGGCTAGACACAGGCTAGACACTGGCTAGGCACAGGCTAGACACTGGCTTGGCACAGACTAGACACTGGCTAGAAACTGGCTAGGCACAGGCTAGAAACTGGCTAGGCACAGGCTAGACACAGGCTAGAAACAGGCTAGACACAGGCTAGACACAGGCTAGACACAGGCTAGACACGGGCTAGACACAGGCTAGGCATACGCTGTGCACATGCCAGTTTCAGGCAAGGCACAGGCTAGACACAGGCTAGACACGGGCTAGGCACAGGCTATGCACATGCCAGTCACAGGCAAGGCACAGGCTAGACACAGGCTAGACACTGGCTAGGCACAGGCTAGACACTGGCTTGGCACAGACTAGACACTGGCTAAGCACAGGCTAGACACAGGCTAGAAACTGGCTAGGCACAGGCTAGACACAGGCTAGAGACTGGCTGGGCACAGGCTAGACACAGGCTAGACAAAGGCTAGACACAGGCTAGACACAAGCTAGACACAGGCTAGACACAGGCTAGAAACAGGCTAGACACAGGCTAGACACAGGCTAGACACTGGCTGGGCACAGGCTAGACACAGGCTAGACAAAGGCTAGACACAGGCTAGACACAAGCTAGACACAGGCTAGACACAGGCTAGAAACAGGCTAGAAACAGGCTAGACACAGGCTAGACACAGGCTAGACACAGGCTAGACACAGACTAGGCACAGGCTAGACACAGGCTAGACACAGGCTAGACAAAGGCTAGACACGGGCTTGGCACAGACTAGACACTGGCTAAGCACAGGCTAGACACAGGCTAGAAACTGGCTAGGCACAGGCAAGACACAGGCTAGACACAGGCTAGACACTGGCTGGGCACAGGCTCGACACTGGCTAGGCACAGGCTAGACACAGGCTAGACACAGGCTAGACACAGGTTAGACACAGGTTAGACACAGGCTAGACACAGGCTAGACACAGGCTAGACACAGGCTAGACACAGGCTAGACACAGGTTAGACTCAGGCTAGACTCAGGCTAGACAAAGGCTAGACACAGGCTAGACAAAGGCTAGACACAGGCTAGACACAGGCTAGACACAGGCTAGACACAGGCTAGACACAGGCTAGAAAAGGCTAGACACAGGCTAGACACTGGCTTGGCACAGACTAGACACTGGCTAAGCACAGTCTACAAACTGGATAGGCACAGGCTAGACACAGGCTTGACACAGGCTGGGCACAGACTAGACACTGGCTTGGTACAGGCTAGACACTGGCTAGACACTGGCTAGGCACAGGCTAGACATTGGCTATGAACAGGCTAGACAATGGCTATGAACAGGCTAGGTACTGGCTAGGTACAGGCTAGACACAGGCTAGACACAGGCTAGACACAGGCTAGACACAGGCTAGACACAGGCTAGACACAAGCTAGACACAGGCTAGACAAAGGCTAGACACAGGCTAGACACAGGCTAGACACAAGCTAGACACAGGATAGACAAAGGCTAGACACAGGCTAGACTCAGGCTAGACACAGGCTAGACACAGGCTAGACACAGGCTAGACACAGGCTAGACACAGGCTAGACACAGGCTAGACACAAGCTAGAGACTGGCTAGGCACAGGCTAGGCATACGCTATGCACATGCCTGTCTCAGGCAATGCACAGGCTAGACACAGGCTAGGCACATGCCTGTCTCAGGCAATGCACAGGCTAGACACAGGCTAGGCACAGGCTAGACACAGGCTAGACACAGGCTAGACACAGGCTAGACACAGGCTAGACACAGGCTAGACACAGGCTAGACACTGGCTGGGCACAGGCTCGACACTGGCTAGGCACAGGCTAGACACAGGCTAGACACAGGCTAGACACAGGCTAGACACAGGTTAGACACAGCCTAGACACAGGCTAGACATAGGCTAGACACAGGCTAGACACAGGCTAGACACAGGCTAGACAAAGGCTAGACACAGCCTAGACACAGGCTAGACACAGGCTAGACACAGGCTAGAAAAGGCTAGACACAGGCTAGACACTGGCTTGGCACAGACTAGACACTGGCTAAGCACAATCTACAAACTGGATAGGCACAGGCTAGACACAGGCTTGACACAGGCTGGGCACAGACTAGACACTGGCTAGGCACAGGCTAGACACTGGCTAGGCACAGGCTAGACAATGGCTATGAACAGGCTAGACAATGGCTATGAACAGGCTAGGTACTGGCTAGGTACAGGCTAGGCACTGGCTAGGTACAGGCTAGGCAGAGGCTAGGCACATACTTGACACAGGCTAGACAAAGGCTAGACACAGGCTAGACACAGGCTAGACACAGGCTAGAGACAGGCTAGACACAGGCTAGACACAGGCTAGACACAGGCTAGACACAGGCTAGACACAGGCTAGACACAGGCTATGCACATGCCAGTCACAGGCAAGGCACAGGCTAGACACAGGCTAGACACTGGCTAGGCACAGGCTAGACACTGGCTTGGCACAGACTAGACACTGGCTAAGCACAGGCTAGACACAGGCTAGAAACTGGCTAGGCACAGGCTAGACACAGGCTAGAAACAGGCTAGACACAGGCTAGACACAGGCTAGACACAGGCTAGACACGGGCTAGACACAGGCTAGACAAAGGCTAGACACGGGCTTGGCACAGACTAGACACTGGCTAAGCACAGGCTAGACACAGGCTAGAAACTGGCTAGGCACAGGCAAGACACAGGCTAGACACAGGCTAGACACTGGCTGGGCACAGGCTCGACACTGGCTAGGCACAGGCTAGACACAGGCTAGACACAGGCTAGACACAGGCTAGACACAGGTTAGACACAGGTTAGACACAGGCTAGACACAGGCTAGACACAGGCTAGACACAGGCTAGACACAGGCTAGACACAGGTTAGACTCAGGCTAGACACAGGCTAGACACAGGCTAGACACAGGCTAGACAAAGGCTAGACACAGGCTAGACACAGGCTAGACACAGGCTAGACACAGGCTAGACACAGGCTAGAAAAGGCTAGACACAGGCTAGACACTGGCTTGGCACAGACTAGACACTGGCTAAGCACAGTCTAAAAACTGGATAGGCACAGGCTAGACACAGGCTTGACACAGGCTGGGCACAGACTAGACACTGGCTAGGTACAGGCTAGACACTGGCTAGGCACAGGCTAGACAATGGCTATGAACAGGCTAGACAATGGCTATGAACAGGCTAGCTACTGGCTAGGTACAGGCTAGACACAGGCTAGACACAGGCTAGACACAGGCTAGACACAGGCTAGACACAGGCTAGACACAGGCTAGACACAGGCTAGACACAGGCTAGACACAGGCTAGACACAGACTAGACACAAGCTAGACACAGGCTAGACAAAGGCTAGACACAAGCTAGACACAGGCTAGACACAGGCTAGACACAGGCTAGACAAAGGCTAGACACAGGTTAGACACAGGCTAGACACAGGCTTGACACAGGCTAGACACAGGCTAGACACAGGCTAGACACAGGCTAGACACAGGCTACACACAGGCTACACACAGGCTAGACACAGGCTAGACACAGGCTAGAGACTGGCTAGGCACAGGCTAGGCATACGCTATGCACATGCCTGTCTCAGGCAATGCACAGGCTAGACACAGGCTAGGCACAGGCTAGACACTGGCTAGGCTCAGGCTAGACACAAGCTAGACACAGGCTAGACACAGGCTAGACACAGGCTAGACACAGGCTAGACACATGCTAGACACAGGCTAGACACAGGCCAGACACAGGCTAGGCACTGGCTAGGCACAGGCTATGCACATGCTAGTCACAGGCAAGGCACAGGCTAGACACAGGCTAGACACAGGCTGGACACAGGCTAGACACAGGCTAGACACAGGCTAGACACAGGCTAGGCACAGGCTAGACACAGGCTAGACACAGGCTAGACACAGGCTAGAAACAGGCTAGAAACAGGCTAGACACAGGCTAGACACAGGCTATGCACAGGCTAGACACAGGCTAGACACAGGCTAGACACATTCTAGGCACAGGCTAGACACAGGCTAGACACTGGCTAGGCACAGGCTAGACACAGGCTAGACACAGGCTAGGCACAAGATAGACACAGGCTAGACACAGGCTAGACAAAGGCTAGACACAGGCTAGACACAGGCTAGACACAGGCTAGACACAGGCTCGACAAAGGCTCGACAAAGGCTAGACACAGGCTAGACACAGGCTAGACACAGGCTAGACATAGGCTAGACACAGGCTAGACACAGGCTAGACACAGGCTAGACACAGGCTAGACACAGGGTAGACACAGGCTAGACACAGGCTAGAGACAGGCTAGACACAGGCTAGACACAGGCTAGAGACTGGCTAGGCACTGGCTAGACACTGGCTAGGCATACGCTATGCACATGCCTGTCTCAGGCAATGCACTGGCTAGGCTCAGGCTAGACACAGGCTAGACACAAGCTAGACACAGGCTAGACACAGGCTAGACACAGGCTAGACACAGGCTAGACACATGGTAGACACAGGCTAGACACAGGCTAGACACAGGCTAGACACAGGCTAGACACAGGCTAGACACAGGCTAGACACAGGCTAGACACAGGCTAGACACAGGCTAGACACAGGCTTGACACAAGCTAAACACAGGCTACACACAGGCTAGACACTGGCTAGACACAGGCTAGAGACATGCTAGACACAGGCTAGACACAGGTTAGACACAGGCAAGACACAGGTTAGACACAGGCTAGACACAGGCTAAACACAGGCTAGACACAGGCTAGACACAGGCTAGGCATAGGCTAGACACAGGCTAGGCATAGGCTAGACACAGGCTAGACACAGGCTAGGCATAGGCTAGGCACAGGCTAGCAACAGGCTAGGCACAGGCTAGGCACAGGCTAGGCACAAGCTAGGCACAGGCTACGCACAGGCCAGTCACAGGCTAGGCACAGGCTAGGCACAGGCTAGGCACAGGCTAGACACCGGCTAGACACCGGCTAGACACAGACTAGACACAGGCTAGACAGAGGCTATACACTGGCTAGGCACAGGCTAGACACAGGCTATGCACAGGCTAGACAAAGGCTATACACTGGCTAGGCACAGACTAGGCACTGGCTAGACACTGGCTAGGCACACGCTATGCACATGCCTGTCTCAGGCAAGGCAGAGCCTAGACACAGGCTAGACACTGGCTAGGCACAGGCTATGCACATGCCAGTCACAGGCAAGGCACAGGCTAGACACAGGCTAGACACAGGCTAGGCACAGGTTAGGCACAGGCTAGGCACTGGCTAGACACTGGCTAGGCACACGCTATGCACATGCCAGTCTCAGGCAAGGCACAGGCTAGACACAGACTAGACACTGGCTAGGCACAGGCTATGCACAGGCTATGCACATGCCAGTCACAGGCAAGGCACAGGCTAGACACAGGCTAGACACAGGCTAGGCACAGGCTAGGCACAGGCTAGGCACAGGCTAGGCACAGGCTAGGCACAGGCTAGGCACAGGCTAGGCACAGGCTTGGCACTGGCTAGACACAGGCTAGGCACTGGCTAGACACTGGCTAGGCACACGCTATGCACATGCCAGTCTCTGGCAAGGCACAGGCTAGGCACTGGCTAGACATAGGCTAGGTACTGGCTAGACACTGGCTAGGCACACTCTATGCACATGCCAGTCTCTGGCAAGGCACAGGCTAGACACAGGCTAGACACTGGCTAGGCACACGCTATGCACATGCCAGTCTCAGGCAAGGCACAGGCTAGAAACAGGCTAGACACTGGCTAGGCACAGGCTATGCACATGCCAGTCACATGTCAGTCACAGGCAAGGCACAGGCTAGACACAGGCTAGGCACAGGCTAGGCACAGGCTAGGCACTAGCTAGACACTGGCTAGGCACACGCTATGCACATGCCAGTCTCTGGCAAGGCACAGGCTAGACACAGGCTAGACACAGGCTAGACACAGGCTAGACACAGGCTAGACACAAGCTAGACACAGGCTAGACAAAGGCTAGACACAAGCTAGACACAGGCTATACACAGGCTAGACACAGGCTAGACACAGGCTAGACACAGGCTAGACACAGGCTAGACACAGGCTAGGCACAGGCTGGGCACTAGCTAGACACTGGCTAGGCACACGCTATGCACATGCCAGTCTCTGGCAAGGCACAGGCTAGACACAGGCTAGACACAGGCTAGACACAGGCTAGACACAGGCTAGACACAGGCTAGACACAGGCTAGACAAAGGCTAGACACAGGCTAGACACAAGCTAGACACAGGCTAGACACAGGCTAGGCATAGGCTAGGTACAGGCTAGCCACAGGCTAGGCACAGGCTAGGCACTGGCTAGGCACAAGCTAGTCACAGGCTAGGCACAGGCCAGTCACAGGCTAGACAGAGGCTATACACTGGCTAGGCACAGGCTAGACACAGGCTATGCACAGGCTAGACAAAGGCTAGACACTGGCTAGGCACAGGCTAGGCACTGGCTAGACACTGGCTAGGCACACGCTATGCACATGCCTGTCTCAGGCAAGGCACAGGCTAGACACAGGCTAGACACTGGCTAGGCACAGGCTATGCACATGCCAGTCACATGCCAGTCACAGGCAAGGCACAGGCTAGGCACTGGGTAGACACTAGCTAGACACTGGCTAGGCACACGCTATGCACATGCCAGTCACTGGCAAGGCACAGGCTAGACACAGGCTAGACACAGGCTAGACACAGGCTAGACACAGGCTAGACACAGGCTAGACAAAGGCTAGACACAGGCTAGACACAAGCTAGACACAGGCTAGACACAGGCTAGGCATAGGCTAGGTACAGGCTAGGCACAGGCTAGGCACTGGCAAGGCACAAGCTAGTCACAGGCTAGGCACAGGCCAGTCACAGGCTAGACACCGGATAGACACCGGCTAGACACAGACTAGACACAGGCTAGACAGAGGCTATACACTGGCTAGGCACAGGCTAGACACAGGCTAGACACAGGCTATGCACAGGCTAGACAAAGGCTAGACACTGGCTAGGCACAGGCTAGGCACTGGCTAGACACTGGCTAGGCACACGCTATGCACATGCCTGTCTCAGGCAAGGCACAGGCTAGACACAGGCTAGACACTGGCTAGGCACAGGCTATGCACATGCCAGTCACATGCCAGTCACAGGCAAGGCACAGGCTAGACACAGGCTAGGCACAGGCTAGGCACTAGCTAGACACTGGCTAGGCACACGCTATGCACATGCCAGTCTCTGGCAAGGCACAGGCTAGACACAGGCTAGACACAGGCTAGACACAGGCTAGACACAGGCTAGACACAGGCTAGACAAAGGCTAGACACAGGCTAGACACAAGCTAGACACAGGCTAGACACAGGCTAGGCATAGGCTAGGTACAGGCTAGGCACAGGCTAGGCACTGGCTAGGCACAAGCTAGTCACAGGCTAGGCACAGGCCAGTCACAGGCTAGACACCGGATAGACACCGGCTAGACACAGACTAGACACAGGCTAGACAGAGGCTATACACTGGCTAGGCACAGGCTAGACACAGGCTATGCACAGGCTAGACAAAGGCTAGACTCTGGCTAGGCACAGGCTAGGCACTGGCTAGACACTGGCTAGGCACACGCTATGCACATGCCTGTCTCAGGCAAGGCACAGGCTAGACACAGGCTAGACACTGGCTAGGCACAGGCTATGCACATGCCAGTCACAGGCAAGGCACAGGCTAGACACAGGCTAGACACAGGCTAGACACAGGCTAGGCACAGGCTAGGCACAGACTAGGCACTGGCTAGACACTGGCTAGGCACACGCTATGCACATGCCAGTCTCTTGCAAGGCACAGGCTAGACACAGGCTAGACACAGGCTAGACACAGGATAGACAAAGGCTAGACACTGGCTAGGCACAGGCTAGACAAAGGCTAGACACTGGCTAGGCACAGGCTAGACACTGGGTAGACACTGGCTAGGCACAGGCTAGGCACTGGCTAGACACTGGCTAGGCACTGGCTAGACACTGGCTAGGCACTGGCTAGACACTGGCTAGGCACTGGCTAGACACTGGCTAGGCACAGGCTATGCACATGCCTGTCTCAGGCAAGGCACAGGCTAGACACAGGCTAGGCACAGGCTCGACACAGGCTATACACAGGCTAGGCACAGGCTAGGCACAGGCTAGGCACAGGCTAGGCACTGGCTAGACACTGGCTAGGCACACGCTATGCACATGCCTGTCTCAGGCAAGGCACAGGCTAGACACAGGCTAGACACTGGCTAGGCACAGGCTATGCACATGCCAGTCACAGGCAAGGCACAGGCTAGACACAGGTTAGACACAGGCTAGGCACAGGCTAGACACAGGCTAGACACAGGCTAGACCCAGGCTAGGTATAGGCTAGACAAAGGCTAGACACTGGCTAGGCACAGGCTAGGCACTGGGTAGACACTGGCTAGGCACAGGCTAGGCACTGGCTAGACACTGGCTAGGCACTGGCTAGACACAGGCTAGGCACTGGCTAGACACTGGCTAGGCACACGCTATGCACATCCCAGTCTCTGGCAAGGCACAGGCTAGACACAGGCTAGACACTGGCTAGGCACACGCTATGCACATGCCAGTCTCTTGCAAGGCACAGGCTAGACACAGGCTAGACACAGGCTAGACACAGGATAGACAAAGGCTAGACACTGGCTAGGCACAGGCTAGACAAAGGCTAGACACTGGCTAGGCACAGGCTAGGCACTGGGTAGACACTGGCTAGGCACAGGCTAGGCACTGGCTAGACACTGGCTAGGCACTGGCTAGACACAGGCTAGGCACTGGCTAGACACTGGCTAGGCACACGCTATGCACATCCCAGTCTCTGGCAAGGCACAGGCTAGACACAGGCTAGACACTGGCTAGGCACACGCTATGCACATGCCAGTCTTAGGCAAGGCACAGGCTAGACACAGGCTAGACACTGGCTAGGCACAGGCTATGCACATGCCAGTCACATGCAAGGCACAGGCTAGACACAGGCTAGACACAGGCTAGGCACAGGCTAGACACAGGCTAGACACAGGCTAGACCCAGGCTAGGTATAGGCTAGGCACAGGCTAGGCACAGGCTAGGCACAGGCTAGGCACAGGCTAGCCACAGGCTAGGCACAGGCTAGGCATAGGCTAGGCACAGGCTAGGCACAAGCTAGGCACAGGCTAGGCACAGGCCAGTCACAGGCTAGGCACAGGCTAGGCACAGGCTAGACACCGGCTGGACACCGGCTAGACACTGACTAGACACAGGCTATGCACAGGCTAGACAAAGGCTAAACAGTGGCTAGGCACAGGCTAGGCACTGGCTAGACACTGGCTAGGCACTGGCTAGACACTGGCTAGGCACTGGCTAGACACTGGCTAGGCACACGCTATGCACATGCCTGTCTCAGGCAAGGCAGAGGCTAGACACAGGCTAGACACAGGCTAGACACAGGCTAGGCACAGGCTAGACACAGGCTAGACACAGGCTATGCACAGGCTAGACAAAGGCTAGACACTGGCTAGGCACAGGCTAGGCACTGGCTAGACACTGGCTAGGCACTGGCTAGACACTGGCTAGGCACAGGCTATGCACATGCCTGTCTCAGGCAAGGCACGGGCTAGACACAGGCTAGACACAGGCTATGCACAGGCTAGACACAGGCTAGACACAGGCTAGGCACAGGCTTGGCACAGGCTAGGCACTGGCTAGACACTGGCTAGGCACACGCTATGCACATGCCTGTCTCAGGCAAGGCACAGGCTAGACACAGGCTAGACACTGGCTAGGCACAGGCTATGCACATGCCAGTCACAGGCAAGGCACAGGCTAGACACAGGTTAGACACAGGCTAGGCACTGGCTAGACACTGGCTAGGCACACGCTATGCACATGCCAGTGTCTGGCAAGGCACAGGCTAGACACAGGCTTGACACTGGCTAGGCACACGCTATGCACATGCCAGTCTTAGGCAGGGCACAGGCTAGACACAGGCTAGACACTGGCTAGGCACAGGCTATGCTTATGCCAGTCACATGCCAGACAGGCAAGGCACAGGCTAGACACAGGCTAGACACAGGCTAGACACAGGCTAGACACAGGCTAGACACAGGCTAGGCACAGGCTAGACACAGGCTAGACACAGGCTAGACACAAGCTAGACATAGGCTAGACACAGGCTAGACACAGGCTAGAAACAGGCTAGACACAGGCTAGACACAGGCTAGACACAGGCTAGACACAGGCTAGGTACAGGCTAGACAAAAGCTAGACACAGGCTAGACACAGGCTAGACACAGGCTAGACACAGGCTAGACACAGGCTGGACACAGGCTAGACACAGGCTGGACACAGGCTAGACACAGGCTAGACACAGGCTAGACACAGGCTAGGCACAGGCTAGCCACAGGCTAGGCACAGGCTAGGCACAGGCTAGGCACTGGCTAGGCACAGGCCAGTCACAGGCTAGGCACAGGCTAGGCACAGGCTAGGCACAGGCTAGGCACTGGCTAGACACCGGCTAGACACCGGCTAGACACTGACTAGACACAGGCTAGACACAGGCTAGACACATGATAGACACAGGCTAGACACAGGCTAGACACAGGCTAGACACAGGCTAGACAAAGGCTAGACACGGGCTAGACACAGGCTAGACACAGGCTAGACACAGGCTAGACACAGGCTAGACACAGGCTAGACACAGGCTAGACACAGGCTAGACACAGGCTAGACACAGGCCAGACACAGGCTAGACACAGGCTAGACACAGGCTAGACACAGGCTAGACACAGGCTAGACACAGGCTAGACACAGGCTAGACACAGGCTAGGCACAGGCCAGTCACAGGCTAGGCACAGGCTAGACACCGGCTAGACACCGGCTAGACACAGACTAGACACAGGCTAGACAGAGGCTATACACTGGCTAGGCACAGGCTAGACACAGGCTATGCACAGGCTAGACAAAGGCTATACACTGGCTATGCACAGACTGGGCACTGGCTAGACACTGGCTAGGCACACGCTATGCACATGCCTGTCTCAGGCAAGGCACAGGCTAGACACAGGCTAGACACTGGCTAGGAACAGGCTATGCACATGCCAGTCACAGGCAAGGCACAGGCTAGACACAGGCTAGACACAGGCTAGGCACTGGCTAGGCACAGGCTAGGCACTGGCTAGACACTGGCTAGGCACACGCTATGCCCATGCCAGTCTCAGGCAAGGCACAGGCTAGACACAGGCTAGACACTGGCCAGGCACAGGCTATGCACATGCCAGTCACAGGCAAGGCACAGGCTAGACACAGGCTAGACACAGGCTAGGCACAGGCTAGGCACAGGCTAGGCACTGGCTAGACACTGGCTAGGCACACGCTATGCACATGCCAGTCTCTGGCAAGGCACAGGCTAGACACTGGCTAGGCACACGCTATGCACATGCCAGTCTTAGGCAAGGCACAGGCTAGACACTGGCTAGGCACAGGCTATGCACATGCCAGTCACATGCAAGGCACAGGCTAGACACAGGCTAGACACAGGCTAGGCACAGGCTAGACACAGGCTAGACACAGGCTAGACACAGGCTAGGTATAGGCTAGGCACAGGCACATGCCAGTAACAGGCAAGGCACAGGCTAGACACAGGTTAGACACAGGCTAGGCACAGGCTAGGCACTGGCTAGACACTGGCTAGGCACACGCTATGCACATGCCAGTCTCTGGCAAGGCACAGGTTAGACACAGGCTAGACACTGGCTAGGCACACGCTATGCACATGCCAGTCTTAGGCAAGGCACAGGCTAGACACAGGCTAGACACTGGCTAGGCACAGGCTATGCACATGCCAGTCACATGCAAGGCACAGGCTAGACACAGGCTAGACACAGGCTAGGCACAGGCTAGACACAGGCTAGACACAGGCTAGACACAGGCTAGACACAGGCTAGGTATAGGCTAGGCAAAGGCTAGGCACAGGCTAGGCACAGGCTAGCCACAGGCTAGGCACAGGCTAGGCACAGGCTAGGCACAGGCTAGGCACAAGCTAGGCACAGGCTAGCCACAGGCTAGCCACAGGCCAGTCACAGGCTAGGCACAGGCTAGGCACAGGCTAGACACCGGCTGGACACCGGCTAGACACAGACTAGACACAGGCTATGCACAGGCTAGACAAAGGCTAGACACTGGCTAAGCACAGGCTAGGCACTGGCTAGACACTGGCTAGGCACTGGCTAGACACTGGCTAGGCACTGGCTAGACACTGGCTAGGCACTGGCTAGACACTGGCTAGGCACACGCTATGCACATGCCTGTCTCACGCAAGGCAGAGGCTAGACACAGGCTAGACACAGGCTAGGCACAGACTAGACACAGGCTAGACACAGGCTATGCACAGGCTAGACAAAGGCTAGACACTGGCTAGGCACAGGCTAGGCACTGGCTAGACACTGGCTAGGCACTGGCTAGGCTCTGGCTAGACACTGGCTAGGCACAGGCTATGCACATGCCTGTCTCAGGCAAGGCACAGGCTAGACACAGGCTAGACACAGGCTAGGCACAGGCTAGACACAGGCTAGACACAGGCTAGGCACAGGCTAGGCACAGGCTAGGCACTGGCTAGGCACAGGCTAGGCACTGGCTAGACACTGGCTAGGCACACGCTATGCACATGCCTGTCTCAGGCAAGGCACAGGCTAGACACAGGCTAGACACTGGCTAGGCACAGGCTATGCACATGCCAGTCACAGGCAAGGCACAGGCTAGACACAGGTTAGACACAGGCTAGGCACAGGCTAGGCACTGGCTAGACACTGGCTAGGCACACGCTATGCACATGCCAGTCTCTGGCAAGGCACAGGCTAGACACAGGCTAGACACTGGCTAGGCACGCGCTATGCACATGCCAGTCTTAGGCAAAGCACAGGCTAGACACAGGCTAGACACTGGCTAGGCACAGGCTATGCACATGCCAGTCACATGCCAGACACAGGCAAGGCACAGGCTAGACACAGGCTAGACACAGACTAGACACAGGCTAGACACAGGCTAGACACAGGCTAGACACAGGCTAGGCACAGGCTAGACACAGGCTAGACACAGGCTAGACACAAGCTAGACACAGGCTAGACACAGGCTAGAAACAGGCTAGACACAGGCTAGACACAGGCTAGACACAGGCTAGAAACAGGCTAGGCACAGGCTAGACAAAGGCTAGACACAGGCTAGACACAGGCTAGACACAGGCTAGACACAGGCTAGACACAGGCTGGACACAGGCTAGACACAGGCTAGACACAGGCTAGACACAGGCTGGACACAGGCTAGACACAGGCTAGACACAGGCTAGACACAGGCTAGACACAGGCTAGGCACAGGCTAGGCACAGGATAGGCACAGGCTAGGCACTGGCTTGGCACAAGCTAGTCACAGGCTAGGCACAGGCCAGTCACAGGCTAGGCACAGGCTAGGCACAGGCTAGGCACATGCTAGACACCGGCTAGACACCGGCTAGACACTGACTAGACACAGGCTAGACACAGGCTAGACACATGCTAGACACAGGCTAGACACAGGCTAGGCACAGGCTAGACACAGGCTAGACAAAGGCTAGACACGGGCTAGACACAGGCTAGACACAGGCTGGACACAGGCTAGACACAGGCTAGACACAGGCTAGACACAGGCTAGACACAGGCTAGACACAGGCTAGACACAGGCTAGACACAGGCTAGGCACAGGCCAGTCACAGGCTAGGCACAGGCTAGGCACAGGCTACGCACAGGCAAGGCACAGGCTAGACACCGGCTAGACACAGACTAGACACAGGCTAGAAAGAGGCTATACACTGGCTAGGCACAGGCTAGACACAGGCTATGGACAGGCTAGACACAGGCTAGACACAGGCTAGACACAGGCTAGGCACAGGCCAGACAAAGGCTAGACACAGGCTAGACACAGGCTAGACACAGGCTAGACAAAGGCTGGACACAGGCTAGACACAGGCTGGACACAGGCTAGACACAGGCTAGACACAGGCTAGACACAGGCTGGACACAGGCTAGACACAGGCTAGACACAGGCTAGACACAGGCTAGGCACAGGCTAGCCACAGGCTAGGCACAGGCTAGGCACAGGCTAGGCACAGGCTAGACACCGGCTAGACACCGGCTAGACACTGACTAGACACAGGCTAGACACAGGCTAGACACATGCTAGACACAGGCTAGACACAGGCTAGACACAGGCTAGACACAGGCTAGACACAGGCTAGACAAAGGCTAGACACGGGCTAGACACAGGCTAGACACAGGCTAGACACAGGCTGGGCACAGGCTAGCCACAGGCTAGGCACAGGCTAGGCGCAGGCTAGGCACTGGCTAGGCACAAGCTAGTCACAGGCTAGGCACAGGCCAGTCACAGGCTAGGCACAGGCTAGGCACAGGCTAGGCACAGGCTAGACACCGGCTAGACACCGGCTAGACACTGACTAGACACAGGCTAGACACAGGCTAGACACATGCTAGACACAGGCTAGACACAGGCCAGACACAGGCTAGACACAGGCTAGACACAGGCTAGACACAGGCCAGACACAGGCTAGACACAGGCTAGACACAGGCTAGACACAGGCTAGACACAGGCTAGACACAGGCTAGACAAAGGCTAGACACGGGCTAGACACAGGCTAGACACAGGCTAGACACAGGCTGGACACAGGCTAGACACAGGCTAGACACAGGCTAGACACAGGCTAGACACAGGCTAGACACAGGCTAGGCACAGGCCAGTCACAAGCTAGGCACAGGCTAGGCACAGGCTAGGCACAGGCTAGACACCGGCTAGACACCGGCTAGACACAGACTAGACACAGGCTAGACAGAGGCTATACATTGGCTAGGCACAGGCTAGACACAGGCTATGCACAGGCTAGACAAAGGCTATACACTGGCTATGCACAGACTAGGCACTGGCTAGACACTGGCTATGCACACGCTATGCACATGCCTGTCTCAGGCAAGGCACAGGCTAGACACAGGCTAGACACTGGCTAGGCACAGGCTATGCACATGCCAGTCACAGGCAAGGCACAGGCTAGACACAGGCTAGACTCAGGCTAGGCACAGGCTAGGCACAGGCTAGGCACTGGCTAGACACTGGCTAGGCACACGCTATGCACATGCCAGTCTCAGGCAAGGCGCAGGCTAGACACAGGCTAGACACTGGCTAGGCACAGGCTATGCACATGCCAGTCACAGGCAAGGCACAGGCTAGACACAGGCTAGACACAGGCTAGACACAGGCTAGACACAGGCTAGACACAAGCTAGACATAGGCTGGACACAGGCTAGATACAGGCTAGACACAGGCTAGACACAGGCTAGACACAGGCTAGGCACAGGCTAGGCACAGGCTAGGCACAGGCTAGGCACTGGCTAGGCACAAGCTAGTCACAGGCTAGGCACAGGCCAGTCACAGGCTAGGCACAGGCTAGGCACAGGCTAGGCACAGGCTAGACACCGGCTAGACACCGGCTAGACACACGCTATGCACATGCCTGTCTCAGGCAAGGCACAGGCTAGACACAGGCTAGACAATGGCTAGGCACAGGCTATGCACACGCCAGTCATAGGCAAGGCACATGCTAGACACAGGCTAGACACAGGCTAGGCACAGGCTAGGCACAGGCTAGGCACTGGATAGACACTGGCTAGGCACACGCTATGCACATGCCAGTCTCAGGCAAGGCACAGGCTAGACACAGGCTAGACACAGGCTAGGCACAGGCTATGCACATGCCAGTCACAGGCAAGGCACAGGCTAGACACAGGCTAGACACAGGCTAGGCACAGGCTAGGCACAGGCTAGGCACAGGCTAGGCACAGGCTAGGCACAGGCTAGGCACAGGCTAGGCACAGGCTTGGCACTGGCTAGACACTGGCTAGGCACACGCTATGCACATGCCAGTCTCTGGCAAGGCACAGGCTAGGCACTGGCTAGACACAGGTTAGGCACTGGCTAGACACTGGCTAGGAACTCGCTATGCACATGCCAGTCTCTGGCAAGGCACAGGCTAGACACAGGCTAGACACTGGCTAGGCACACGCTATGCACATGCCAGTCTCAGGCAAGGCACAGGCTAGAAACAGGCTAGACACAGGCTAGGCACAGGCTATGCACATGCCAGTCACATGCCAGTCACAGGCAAGGCACAGGCTAGACACAGGATAGGCACAGGCTAGGCACTAGCTAGACACTGGCTAGGCACACGCTATGCACATGCCAGTCTCTGGCAAGGCACAGGCTAGACACAGGCTAGACACAGGCTAGACACAAGCTAGACACAGGCTAGACACAGGCTAGACACAGGCTAGACACAAGCTAGACACAGGCTAGACACAGGCTAGACACAGGCTAGACACAGGCTAGACACAGGCTAGACACAGGCTAGACACAGGCTAGACACAGGCTAGACACAGGCTAGACACAGGCTAGACAAAGGCTAGACACAGGCTAGACACAAGCTAGACACAGGCTAGACACAGGCTAGGCATAGGCTAGACACAGGCTAGGCATAGGCTAGGTACAGGCTAGCCACAGGCTAGGCACAGGCTAGGCACAGGCTAGGCACTGGCTAGGCACAAGCTAGTCACAGGCTAGGCACAGGCCAGTCACAGGCTAGGGACAGGCTAGGCACAGGCTAGACACCGGCTAGACACCGGCTAGACACTGACTAGACACTGGCTAGACAGAGGCTATACACTGGCTAGGCACTGGCTAGGCACAGGCTAGACACAGGCTATGCACAGGCTAGACAAAGGCAAGACACTGGCTAGGCACAGGCTAGGCACTGGCTAGACACTGAATAGGCACACGCTATGCACATGCCTGTCTCAGGCAAGGCACAAGCTAGACACAGGCTACACACTGGCTAGGCATAGGCTATGCACATGCCAGTCACAGGCAAGGCACAGGCTAGACACAGGCTAGACACAGGCTAGGCAAAGGCTAGTCACAGGCTAGGCACAGGCTAGACACCGGCTAGACACCGGCTAGGCATAGGCTAGACACCGGCTAGGCATAGGCTAGGCACAGGCTTGGCACAGGCTAGGCACTGGCCAGACAAAGGCTAGACACTGGCTAGGCACAGGCTAGGCACTGGCTAGACACTGGCTAGGCACACGCTATGCACATGCCAGTCTCAGGCAAGGCACAGGCTAGACACAGGCTAGACACTGGCTAGGCACAGGCAATGCACATGCCAGTCACAGGCAAGGCACAGGCTAGACACAGGCTAGACACTGGCCAGGCACAGGCTAGACACAGGCTAGGCACAGGCTATGCACATGCCAGTCACAGGCAACGCACAGGCTAGACACAGGCTAGACACAGGCTAGGCACAGGCTATGCACATGCCAGTCACAGGCAAGGCACAGGCTAGGCACAGGCTAGGCACTGGCTAGACACTGGCTAGGCACACGCTATGCACATGCCAGTCTCTGGCAAGGCACAGGCTAGACACAGGCTAGACACTGGCAAGGCACACGCTATGCACATGCCAGTCTCAGGCAAGGCACAGGCTAGACACAGGCTAGACACTGGCTAGGCACAGGCAATGCACATGCCAGTTTCAGGCAAGGCACAGGCTAGACACAGGCTAGACACTGGCTAGGCACAGGCTAGACACAGGCTAGACACAGGCTAGGCACAGGCTATGCACATGCCAGTCACAGGCAACGCACAGGCTAGACACAGGCTAGACACAGGCTAGGCACAGGCTATGCACATGCCAGTCACAGGCAAGGCACAGGCTAGACACAGGCTTGACACAGGCTAGGCACAGGCTAGGCACTGGCTAGACACTGGCTAGGCACACGCTATGCACATGCCAGTCTCTGGCAAGGCACAGGCTAGACACAGGCTAGACACTGGCTAGGCACACGCTATGCACATGCCAGTCTCTGGCAAGGCACAGGCCAGACACACGCTAGACACAGGCTAGACACAGGCTAGACACAGGCTAGACACAGGCTAGACACAGGCTAAACACAGGCTAGGCACAGGCTAGACACAGGCTAGACACAGGCTAGACACAAGCTAGACATAGGCTACACACAGGCTAGACACAGGCTAGAAACAGGCTAGACACAGGCTAGACACAGGCTAGACACAGGCTAGACACAGGCTAGGCACAGGCTAGACAAAGGCTAGACACAGGCTAGACACAGGCTAGACACAGGCTAGATACAGGCTAGACACAGGCTGGACACAGGCTAGACACAGGCTAGACACAGGCTAGACACAGGCTAGACACAGGCTAGACACAGGCTAGACACAGGCTAGACACAGGCTAGGCACAGGCTAGCCACAGGCTAGGCACAGGCTAGGCACAGGCTAGGCACTGGCTAGGCACAAGCTAGTCACAGGCTAGGCACAGGCCAGTCACAGGCCAGGCACAGACTAGGCACAGGCTAGACACCGGCTAGACACCGGCTAGACACTGACTAGACACAGGCTAGACAGAGGCTATACACTGGCTAGGCACCGGCTAAGCACAGGCTAGACAAGGGCTATGCACAGGCTAGACAAAGGCAAGACACTGGCTAGGCACAGGCTAGGCACTGGCTAGACACTGCCTAGGCACACGCTATGCACATGCCTGTCTCAGGCAAGGCACAGGCTAGACACAGGCTACACACTGGCTAGGCATAGGCTATGCACATGCCAGTCACAGGCCAGGCACAGGCTAGACACAGGCTAGACACAGGCTAGGCACAGGCTAGTCACAGGCTAGGCACAGGCTAGGCACAGGCTAGACAACGGCTAGACACCGGCTAGACACTGACTAGACACAGGCTAGACACTGGCTAGGCACTGGCTAGACACAGGCTAAACACAGGCTAGGCACAGGCTAGGCATAGGCTAGGCACAGGCTAGGCACAGGCTAGGCACTGGCTAGACAAAGGCTAGACACTGGCTATGCACAGGCTAGGCACCGGCTAGACACTGGCTAGGCACACGCTATGCACATGCCAGTCTCAGCCAAGGCACAGGCTAGACACAGGCTAGACACTGGCTAGGCACAGGCTAGACACAGGCTAGACACAGGCTAGGCACAGGCTATGCACATGCCAGTCACAGGCAACGCACAGGCTAGACACAGGCTAGACACAGGCTAGGCACAGGCTAGGCACAGGCTAGGCACTGGCTAGGCACACGCTATGCACATGCCTGTCTCAGGCAAGGCACAGGCTAGGCACAGGCTAGACACTGTCAAGGCACACGCTATGCACATGCCAGTCTCTGGCAAGGCACAGGCTAGACACAGGCTAGACACTGGCTAGGCACACGCTATGCACATGCCAGTCTCAGGCAAGGCACAGGCTAGACACAGGCTAGACACTGGCTAGGCACAGACAATGCACATGCCAGTCACATGCCAGTCACAGGCAAGGCACAGGCTAGACACAGGCTAGACACTGGCTAGGCACAGGCTAGACACAGGCTAGACACAGGCTAGACACAGGCTAGACACAGGCTAGACACAGGCTAGACACAGGCTAGACACAGGCTAGACACAGCCTAGACACAGGCTAGACACAGGCTAGACACAGGCTAGACACAGGCTAGACACAGGCTAGACACAGGCTAGACACAGGCTAGGCACAGGCTAGACACAGGCTAGACACAGGCTAGACACAGGCTAGACACAGGCTAGACACAGGCTAGGCACAGGCTAGACACAGGCTAGACACAGGTTAGACACAAGCTAGACACAGGCTAGACACAGGCTAGACACAGGCTAGACACAGGCTGGACACAGGCTAGACACAGGCTAGACACAGGCTAGACACAGGCTAGGCATAGGCTAGGCACAGGCTAGCCACAGGCTAGGCACAGGCTAGGCACAGGCTAGGCACTGGCTAGGCACAAGCTAGTCACAGGCTATGCACAGGCCAGTCACAGGCTAGGCACAGGCTAGGCACAGGCTAGACACCGGCTAGACACCGGCTAGACACTGACTAGACACAGGCTAGACAGAGGCTATACACTGGCTAGACACAGGCTAGACACAGGCTAGACACAGGCTTTGCACAGGCTAGACAAAGGCTAGACACTGGCTAGGCACAGGCTAGGCATTGGCTAGACACTGCCTAGGCACACGCTATGCACATGCCTGTTTCAGGCAAGGCACAGGCTAGACACAGGCTAGACATTGGCTAGGCATAGGCTATGCACATGCCAGTCACAGGCAAGGCACAGGCTAGACACAGGCTAGACACAGGCTAGCCACAGGCAAGGCAGGGGCTAGACAAAGGCTAGACACTGGCTAGGCACACGCTATGCACATGCTAGTCTCAGGCAAGGCACAGGCTAGACACAGGCTAGACACTGGCTAGGCACAGGCTATGCACATGCCAGTCACAGGCAAGGCACAGGCTAGACACAGGCTAGGCACAGGCTAGACACAGGCTAGACACTGGCTAGGCACAGGCTATGCACATGCCAGTCACAGGCAAGGAACAGGCTAGACACAAGCTAGGCACAGGCTAGGCACAGGCTAGGGACTGGCTAGACACTGGCTAGGCACACGCTATGCACATGCCAGTCTCAGGCAAGGCACAGGCTAGACACAGGCTAAACACTGGCTAGGCACAGGCTATGCACATGCCAGTCACAGGCAAGGCACAGGCTAGACACAGGCTAGACACAGGCTAGGCACAGGCTAGACACAGGCTAGACACTGGCTAGGCACAGGCTATGCACATGCCAGTAACAGGCAAGGAACAGCCTAGACACAGGCTAGACACTGGCTAGGCACAGGCTATGCACATGCCAGTCACAGGCAAGGCACAGGCTAGACACAGGCTAGACACAGGCTAGACACAGACTAGACACAGGCTAGACACAGGCTAGACACAGGCTAGACACAAGCTAGTCACAGGCTAGACACAGGCTAGACACAGGCTAGAAACAGGCTAGACACAGGCTAGACACAGGCTAGACACAAACTAGACACAGACTAGACACAGGCTAGACAAAGGCTAGACACAGGCTAGAAACAAGCTAGACACAGGCTAGACACAGGCTAGGCATAGGCTAGGCATAGGCTAGGTACAGGCTAGGCAGAGGCTAGGCACAGGCTAGGCACAGGCTAGGCACTGGCTAGGCACAAGCTAGTCACAGGCTAGGCACAGGCCAGTCACAGGCTAGGCACAGGCTAGGCACAGGCTAGACACCGGATAGACACCGGCTAGACACAGACTAGACACAGGCTAGACAGAGGCTATACACTGGCTAGGCACAGGCTAGACACAGGCTATGCACAGGCTAGACAAAGGCTTGACACTGGCTAGGCACAGGCTAGGCACTGGCTAGACACTGGCTAGCACACGCTATGCACATGCCTGTCTCAGGCAAGGCACCTGCTAGACACAGGCTAGACACTGGCTAGGCACAGGCTATGCACATGTCAGTCACAGGCAAGGCACAGGCTAGACACAGGCTATGCACATGCCAGTCACATGCCAGACACAGCCAAGCCACAGGCTAGACACAGGCTAGACACAGACTAGACACAGGCTAGACACAGGCTAGACACAGGCTAGACACAGGCTAGACACAGGCTAGACACTGGCTAGACACAGGCTAGACACAGGCTAGACACAGGCTAGACACAGGCTACACACAGGCTAGACACAGGCTAGACACAGGCTAGACACAGGCTAGACACAGGCTAGACACAGGCTAGACACAGGCTAGACACAGGCTAGACACAGGCTAGACACAGGCTAGACACAAGCTAGACATAGGCTAGACACAGGCTAGACACTGGCTAGAAACAGGCTAGACACAAGCTTGACATAGGCTAGACACAGGCTAGACACAGGCTAGACACAGGCTAGACACAGGCTAGGCACAGGCTAGACAAAGGCTAGACACAGGCTAGACACAGGCTGGACACAGGCTAGACACAGGCTAGACACAGGCTAGACACAGGCTAGACACAGGCTAGACACAGGCTAGACACAGGCTAGACACAGGCTAGGCACAGGCTAGGCACAGGCTAGGCACAGGCTAGGCACTGGCTAGGCACAAGCTAGTCACAGGCTAGGCACAGGCCAGTCACAGGCTAGCACGGGCCAGTCACAGGCTAGGCACAGGCTAGGCACAGGCTAGGCACAGGCTAGACACCGGCTAGACACCGGCTAGACACCGGCTAGACACTGACTAGACACAGGCTAGACAGAGGCTATACACTGGCTAGGCACAGGCTAGACACAGGCTATGCACAGGCTAGACAAAGGCTAGACACTGGCTAGGCACAGGCCTGGCACTGGCTAGACACTGCCTAGGCACACGCTATGCATATGCCTGTCTCAGGCAAGGCACAGGCTAGACACAGGCTAGACACTGGCTAGGCATAGGCTATGCACATGCCAGTCACAGGCAAGGCACAGGCTAGACACAGGCTAGACACAGGCTAGGCACAGGCTAGACACAGGCTAGGCACAGGCTAGGCACAGGCTAGGCACTGGCTAGACAAAGGCTAGACACTGGCTAGGCACAGGCTAGGCACTGGCTAGACACTGGCTAGCCACACGCTATGCACATGCCAGTCTCAGGCAAGGCACAGGCTAGACACAGGCTAGACTCTGGCTAGGCACAGGCTATGCACATGCCAGTCACAGGCAAGGCACAGGTTAGACACAGGCTAGACACAGGATAGGCACAGGCTAGACACAGGCTAGACACAGGCTAGGCACAGGCTATGCACATGCCAGTCACAGGCAACGCACAGGCTAGACACAGGCTAGACACAGGCTAGGCACAGGCTAGGCACTGGCTAGACACTGGCTAGGCACACGCTATGCACATGCCTGTCTCAGGCAAGACACAGGCTAGACACAGGCTAGACACTGGCTAGGCACACGCTATGCACATGAAAGTCTCTTGCAAGGCACAGGCTAGACACAGGCTAGACACTGGCTAGGCACACGCTATGCACATGCCAGTCTCAGGCAAGGCACAGGCTAGACACAGGCTAGACACTGGCTAGGCACAGACAATGCACATGCCAGTCACATGCCAGTCACAGGCAAGACACAGGCTAGACACAGGCTAGACACTGGCTAGGCACAGGCTAGACACAGGCTAGACACAGGCTAGACACAGGCTAGAGACAGGCTAGACACAGGCTAGACACAGGCTAGACACAGGCTAGACACAGGCTAGACACAGGCTAGACACAGGCTAAACACAGGCTAGACACAGGCTAGACACAGGCTAGACACAGGCTAGACACAGGCTAGACACAGGCTAGACACAGGCTAGACACAGGCTAGACACAGGCTAGACACAGGCTAGACACAAGCTAGACACAGGCTAGACACAGGCTAGACACAAGCTAGTCACAGGCTAGACACAGGCTAGACACAGGCTAGAAACAGGCTAGACACAGGCTAGACACAGGCTAGACACAGGCTAGACACAAACTAGACACAGACTAGACACAGGCTAGACAAAGGCTAGACACAGGCTAGAAACAAGCTAGACACAGGCTAGACACAGGCTAGGCATAGGCTAGGTACAGGCTAGGCAGAGGCTAGGCACAGGCTAGGCACAGGCTAGGCACTGGCTAGGCACAAGCTAGTCATAGGCTAGGCACAGGCCAGTCACAGGCTAGGCACAGGCTAGGCACAGGCTAGAAACCGGATAGACACCGGCTAGACACAGACTAGACACAGACTAGACAGAGGCTATACACTGGCTAGGCACAGGCTAGACACAGGCTATGCACAGGCATAGGCACAGGCTAGACACAGGCTATGCACAGGCATAGGCACAGGCTAGACACAGGCTAGACACAGGCTAGGCACAGGCTATGCACATGCCAGTCACAGGCAACGCACAGGCTAGACACAGGCTAGACACAGGCTAGGCACAGGCTAGGCACAGGCTAGGCACTGGCTAGACACTGGCTAGGCACACGCTATGCACATGCCTGTCTCAGGCAAGGCACAGGCTAGACACAGGCTAGACACTGGCTAGGCACACGCTATGCACATGAAAGTCTCTTGCAAGGCACAGGCTAGACACAGGCTAGACACTGGCTGGGCACACGCTATGCACATGCCAGTCTCAGGCAAGGCACAGGCTAGACACAGGCTAGACACTGGCTAGGCACAGACAATGCACATGCCAGTCACATGCCAGTCATAGGCAAGGCACAGGCTAGACACAGGCTAGACACTGGCTAGGCACAGGCTAGACACAGGCTAGACACAGGCTAGACACAGGCTAGACACAGGCTAGACACAGGCTAGACACAGGCTAGACACAGGCTAGACACAGGCTAGACACAGGCTAGACACAGGCTAGACACAGGCTAGACACAGGCTAGACACAGGCTAGACACAGGCTAGACACAGGCTAGACACAGGCTAGACACAGGCTAGACACAGGCTAGACCCAGGCTAGACACAGGCTAAACACAGGCTAGACACAGGCTAGGCACAGGCTAGACACAGGCTAGACACAGGCTAGACACAAGCTAGACACAGGCTAGACACAGGCTAGACACAGGCTAGAAACAGGCTAGACACAGGCTAGACACAGGCTAGACACAGGCTAGACACAGGCTAGACACAGGCTAGACACAGGCTAGACACAGGCTAGGCACAGGCTAGACAAAGGCTAGACAAAGGCTAGACAAAGGCTAGACACAGGCTAGACACAGGCTAGACACAGGCTAAACACAGGCTGGACACAGGCTAGACACAGGCTAGACACAGGCTAGACACATGCTGGACACAGGCTAGACACAGGCTAGACACAGGCTAGACACAGGCTAGGCACAGGCTAGGCACAGGCTAGGCACAGGCTAGGCACAGGCTAGGCACAGGCTAGGCACAGGCTAGGCACAGGCTAGGCACAGGCTAGGCACAGGCTAGACACAGGCTAGACACAGGCTAGAAACAGGCTAGACACAGGCTAGACACAGGCTAGACACAGGCTAGACACAGGCTAGACACAGGCTAGACACAGGCTAGACACAGGCTAGACACAGGCTAGGCACAGGCTAGACAAAGGCTAGACAAAGGCTAGACAAAGGCTAGACACAGGCTAGACACAGGCTAGACACAGGCTAAACACAGGCTGGACACAGGCTAGACACAGGCTAGACACAGGCTAGACACATGCTGGACACAGGCTAGACACAGGCTAGACACAGGCTAGACAAAGGCTAGACACTGGCTAGGCACAGGCTTGGCACTGGCTAGACACTGCCTAGGCACACGCTATGCATATGCCTGTCTCAGGCAAGGCACAGGCTAGACACAGGCTAGACACTGGCTAGGCATAGGCTATGCACATGCCAGTCACAGGCAAGGCACAGGCTAGACACAGGCTAGACACAGGCTAGGCACAGGCTAGACACAGGCTAGGCACAGGCTAGGCACAGGCTAGGCACTGGCTAGACAAAGGCTAGACACTGGCTAGGCACAGGCTAGGCACTGGCTAGACACTGCCTAGGCACACGCTATGCATATGCCTGTCTCAGGCAAGGCACAGGCTAGACACAGGCTAGACTCTGGCTAGGCACAGGCTATGCACATGCCAGTCAGAGGCAAGGCACAGGCTAGACACAGGCTAGACACAGGATAGGCACAGGCTAGACACAGGCTAGACACAGGCTAGACACAGGCTAGACACAGGCTAGACACAGGCTAGACACAGGCTAGACACAGGCTAGACCCAGGCTAGACACAGGCTAGACACAGGCTAGACACAGGCTAGACACAGGCTAGACACAGGCTAGACACAGGCTAGACACAGGCTAGACACTGGCTGGGCACAGGCTAGACACAGGCTAGACACAGGCTAGACACAGGCTAGACACAGGCTAGACACAGGCTAGACACAGGCTAGACACAGGCTAGACACAGGCTAGACAAAGGCTAGACAAAGGCTAGACACAGGCTAGACACAGGCTAGACACAGGCTGGACACAGGCTGGACACAGGCTAGACACAGGCTAGACACATGCTAGACACAGGCTGGACACAGGCTAGACACAGGCTACACACAGGCTAGACACAGGCTAGACACAGGCTAGACACAGGCTAGGCATAGGCTAGGCACAGGCTAGCCACAGGCTAGGCACAGGCTAGGCACAGGCTAGGCACAGGCTAGGCACTGGCTAGGCACAAGCTAGTCCCAGGCTAGGCACAGGCCAGTCACAGGCTAGGCAGAGGCCAGTCACAGGCTAGGCAGAGGCTGGGCACAGGCTAGACACCGGCTAGACACCGGCTAGACACTGACTAGACACAGGCTAGACAGAGGCTATACACTGGCTAGGCACAGGCTAGACACAGGCCATGCACAGGTTAGACAAAGGCTAGACACTGGCTAGGCACAGGCTAGACACAGGCTAGACACAGGCTAGGCACACGCTAGGCACAGGCTAGACACAGGCTAGGCACAGGCTAGGCACAGGCTAGGCACAGGCTAGGCACAGGCTAATGCACATGCCAGTCACAGGCTAGGACACAGGCCAGGCACAGGCTGGACACAGGCCAGGCACAGGCCTAGGCACAGGCTAGGCACAGGCCAGTCACAGGCTAGGCACAGGCTAGACACAGGCTAGACACAGGCTAGACACAGGCTAGGCACACAGGCTAGACACAGGCTAGGCACAGGCTAGACACAGGCTAGGCACAGGCTAGACACAGGCTAGACACAGGCTAGGCACAGGCTAGACACAGGCTAGACACTGGCTAGGCACAGGCTAGGCACAGGCTAGTCACAGGCTAGGCACAGGCTAGACACAGGCTAGACACAGGCTAGACACAGGCTAGGCACAGGCTAGGCACAGGCTAGACACAGGCTAGGCACAGGCTAGACACAGGCTAGACACAGGCTAGACACAGGCTAGACACAGGCTAGGCACAGGCTAGGCACAGCGCACAGGCTAGTCACAGGCTAGGCACAGGCTAGACACAGGCTAGACACAGGCTAGGCACAGGCTATGCACAGGCCAGTCACAGGCTAGGCACAGGCTAGACACAGGCTAGACACAGGCTAGACACAGGCTAGACACAGGCTAGACACAGGCTAGACACAGGCTAGGCACAGGCTAGGCACAGGCCAGACACAGGCAAGGCACAGGCTAGACACAGGCTAGACACTGGCTAGGCACAGGCTATGCACATGCCAGTCACAGGCAAGGCACAGGCTAGACACAGGCTAGACCACAGGCATAGGCACAGGCTAGGCACAGGCTAGGCACAGGCTAGACACAGGCTACACACAGGCTAGGCACAGGCTAGGCACAGGCTAGGCACAGGCTAGGCACAGGCTAGGCACAGGCTAGGCACAGGCTAGGCACAGGCTAGTCACAGGCTAGGCACAGGCTAGGCACAGGCTAGGCACAGGCTAGACACAGGCTAGGCACAGGCTAGGCACAGGCTACACACAGGCTAGGCACAGGCTAGGCACAGGCTAGGCACAGGCTAGGCACAGGCTAGGCACAGGCTAGGCACAGGCTAGGCACAGGCTAGGCACAGGCTAGACACAGGCTAGACACAGGCTAGGCACAGGCACAGGCTAGGCACAGGCTAGACACAGGCTAGACACAGGCTAGGCACAGGCTAGGCACAGGCTAGACACAGGCTAGGCACAGGCTAGACACTAGGCTAGGCACAGGCTAGGCACAGGCTAGGCACAGGCTAGACACAGGCTAGGCACAGGCTAGACACAGGCTAGACACAGGCTAGGCACAGGCTAGGCACAGGCTAGACACAGGCTAGACACAGGCTAGACACAGGCTAGACACAGGCTAGACACAGGCTAGGCACAGGCTAGACACAGGCTAGACACAGGCTAGACACACAGGCTAGGCACAGGCTAGACACAGGCTAGACATTGGCTAGACACAGGCTAGGCACAGGCCAGTCACAGGCAAGGCACAGGCTAGACACAGGCTAGGCACAGGCTAGACACAGGCTAGGCACAGGCTAGACACAGGCTAGGCACAGGCTAGGCACAGGCTAGGCACAGGCTAGACACAGGCTAGACACAGGCTAGACACAGGCTAGGCACAGGCTAGACACAGGCTAGACACAGGCTAGACACAGGCTAGACACAGGCTAGACACAGGCTAGACACAGGCTAGACACAGGCTAGGCACAGGCTAGACACAGGCTAGGCACAGGCTAGACACAGGCTAGGCACAGGCTAGGCACAGGCCAGGCACAGGCTAGGCACAGGCTAGGCACAGGCTAGGCACAGGCTAGACACAGGCTAGGCACAGGCTAGGCACAGGCTAGGCACAGGCTAGACACAGGCTAGGCACACAGGCTAGACACAGGCTAGACACAGGCTAGACACAGGCTAGACACAGGCTAGACACAGGCTAGACACAGGCTAGGCACAGGCTAGACACAGGCCAGACACAGGCTAGGACACAGGCTAGACACAGGCTAGGCACAGGCTAGGCACAGGCTAGACACAGGCTAGGCACAGGCTAGACACAGGCTAGACACAGGCTAGGCACAGGCCAGACACAGGCTAGACACAGGCTAGACACAGGCTAGACACAGGCTAGACACAGGCTAGACACAGGCTAGACACAGGCTAGACACAGGCTAGGCACAGGCTAGACACAGGCCAGACACAGGCTAGACACAGGCTAGGCACAGGCTAGACACAGGCCAGACACAGGCTAGACACAGGCTAGTCACAGGCTAGACACAGGCTAGACACAGGCTAGACACAGGCTAGACACAGGCTAGACACAGGCTAGACACAGGCTAGACACAGGCTAGGCACAGGCTAGACACAGGACACAGGCTAGACACAGGCTAGACACAGGCTAGGCACATGGCTAGGCACAGGCTAGACACAGGCTAGACACAGGCTAGACACAGGCTAGGCACAGGCTAGACACAGGCTAGACACAGGCCAGACACAGGCTAGACACAGGCTAGGCACAGACACAGGCTAGACACAGGCTAGACACAGGCTAGGCACAGGCTAGGCACAGGCTAGGCACAGGCTAGACACAGGCTAGGCACAGGCTAGACACAGGCTAGGCACAGGCCAGACACAGGCTAGGCACAGGCTAGGCACAGGCTAGGCACAGGCTAGACACAGGCTAGGCACAGGCCAGACACAGGCTAGGCACAGGCTAGGCACAGGCTAGACACAGGCAGAGGCACAGGCTAGACACCGGCTAGACACAGGATAGACACAGGCTAGACACAGGCTAGACACAGGCTAGGCACAGGCTAGACACAGGCTAGACACAGGCTAGACACAGGCTAGACACAGGCTAGACACAGGCTAGACACAGGCATAGGCACAGGCTAGGCACAGGCTAGACACAGGCTATGCACAGGCTAGGCACAGGCTAGACACAGGCTAGGCACAGGCTAGGCACAGGCTAGACACAGGCTAGGCACAGGCTAGGCACATGTGCACAGGCTAGACACAGGCTAGACACAGGCTAGACACAGGCTAGGCACAGGCTAGTCACAGGCTAGGCACAGGCCAGGCACAGGCCAGGCACAGGCTAGACACAGGCTAGACACAGGCTAGGCACAGGCTAGGCACATGGACACAGGCTAGGCACAGGCTACACAGGCTAGGCACAGGCTAGACACAGGCTAGACACAGGCTAGACACAGGCCAGACACAGGCTAGACACAGGCCAGACACTGGCCAGACACAGGCTAGACACAGGCTAGACACAGGCTAGACACAGGCCAGACACAGGCAGGCACAGGCCAGACACAGGCTAGACACAGGCTAGACACAGGCTAGACACAGGCTAGACACAGGCTAGGCACAGGCTAGACACAGGCTAGGCACAGGCTAGGCACAGGCTAGACACAGGCTAGACACAGGCTAGACACAGGCTAGACACAGGCTAGGCACAGGCTAGACACAGGCTAGACACTGGCTAGGCACAGGCTAGGCACAGGCTAGTCACAGGCTAGGCACAGGCTAGGCACAGGCTAGACACAGGCTAGGCACAGGCTAGGCACAGGCTAGACACTGGCTAGGCACAGGCTATGCACATGCTAGTCACAGGCTAGGCACAGGCTAGGCACAGGCTAGGCACAGGCTAGGCACAGGCATAGGCACAGGCTAGGCACAGGCTAGGCACAGGCTAGGCACAGGCTAGGCACAGGCTAGCACAGGCTAGACACAGGCTAGGACACAGGCTAGACACAACTGGCCAGGCACAGGCTAGGCACAGGCCAGACACAGGCTAGACACAGGCTAGGCACAGGCTAGACACAGGCTAGGCACAGGCCAGACACAGGCTAGACACAGGCTAGGCACAGGCTAGACACAGGCTAGACACAGGCTAGACACAGGCTAGACACTTGGCTAGGCACAGGCTAGGCACAGGCCAGGCACATGATGCACAGGCTAGGCACAGGCTAGACACAGGCTAGGCACAGGCCAGACACAGGCTAGGCACAGGCTAGGCACAGGCCAGACACAGGCTAGGCACAGGCTAGACACAGGCTAGACACAGGCTAGGCACAGGCTAGGCACAGGCTAGCACGGGACACAGGCTAGACACAGGCTAGACACAGGCTAGGCACAGGCTAGGCACAGGCCAGACACAGGCTAGACACAGGCCAGACACAGGCTAGACACAGGCTAGGCACAGGCTAGACACAGGCCAGCACAGGCCAGGCACAGGCTAGACACAGGCTAGAGCACAGGCTAGGCACGAGGCTAGACACTGGCTAGGCACAGGCTAGGCACAGGCTAGGCACAGGCACAGACACAGGCTAGACACAGGCTAGGCACAGGCTAGACACAGGCTAGGCACAGGCTAGGCACAGGCTAGACACAGGCTAGGCACAGGCTAGACACAGGCTAGACACTGGCTAGGCACAGGCTATGCACACATGGGCCAGTCACAGGCAAGGCACAGGCTAGGCACAGGCTAGACACAGGCTAGGCACAGGCTAGGCACAGGCTAGGCACAGGCCAGTCACAGGCTAGACACAGGCTAGACACAGGCTAGACACAGGCTAGACACAGGCTAGACACAGGCTAGACACAGGCCAGACACAGGCTAGACACAGGCTAGACACAGGCCTAGACACAGGCTAGACAACCCAGACACAGGCTAGACACAGGCTAGACACAGGCCAAGGCACAGGCCAGACACAGGCTAGACACAGGCTAGGCACAGGCTAGGCACAGGCCAGACACAGGCTAGGCACAGGCCAGGCAGAGGCTAGCACAGG
>JAEIFO010001415.1:0-15181 GCA_018903695.1 Zaprionus gabonicus
CTGTGACTAGCCAGTGTCTAGCCTGTGGCTAGCCTGTGTCTAGCCTGTGTCTAGCTTGTGTCTAGCCTGGGCCTAGCCTGTTCTAGCCTGTGCCTAGCCAGTGTTTAGCCTGTGCCTAGCCAGTGTCTAGCCTGTGACTAGCCTATGTCTAGCCTGTGTCTAGCCAGTGTCTAGCTTGTGTCTAGCCTGGGCCTAGCCAGTGTCTAGCCAGTGTCTAGCCAGTGTCAAGCCACTGCATAGCCAGTGACTAGCCTGTGCCTAGCCAAAGTCTAGCCCCTACCTAGCTAGTGTATAGCCTGTGTCTAGCCCTTGCCTAGCCAGTGCCTAGCCAGTGTCTAGCCAGTGTCTAGCCACTGTGCTAGCCAGTGTCTAGCCTGTGCCCAGCCAGTGTCTAGCCTGTGCCTAGCCAGTGTGTAGCCTGTGCCTAGCCAGTGTGTAGCCTGCTAGCCCTAGCCTGTGTCTAGCCAGTGTGTAGCCTGTGCCTAGCCAGTGTCTAGCCTGTGGAGCCTGGCCGGTGCCTAGCCTGTGCCTAGCCTGTGTCTAGCCTATGCCTAGCCTCTGTCTAGCCTGTGACTAGCCTGTGTCTTGCCTGTATCTAACCAGTGTCTATCCAGTGTCTAGCATTTGCCTAGCCTTTGCCTAGCCTGTGACTAGCCTGTGCCTAGCCAAAGGCTAGCCCCCCCTAGCTAGTGTATAGCCTGTGTCTCTAGCCCTTGCCTAGCCATTGTCCTAGCCAGTGTCTAGCCAATGTCTAGCCACTGCATAGCCAGCTCTGTACCTAGCCTGTGTCTAGCCTATGGCTAGCCTGTGTCTAGCCTCTGTCTAGCCTGTGACTAGCCTGTGTCTTGCCTGTATCTAACCAGTGTCTATCCTGTGTCTAGCATTTGCCTAGCCTTTGCCTAGCCTGTGTCTAGCCTGTGCCTGGCCAGTGTCTAGCCTGTGCCTAGCCTGTGTCGAGCCTATGCCTAGCCAGCGTCTAGCCTATGCCTAGCCAGCGTCTAGCCTGTGCCTAGCCAGTGTCTAGCCTGTGCCTAGCCAGTGTGTAGCCTGTGCCTAGCCAGTGTCTAGCTGGTGCCTAACCAGTGTCTAGCCCCTACCTAGCTAGTTTATACATTGTCTGGCCTTTTGCCTAGCCAGTGTCTACCTGTGCATAGCCAGTGTCTAGCTCAGCTAGCTATGTCTAGCCTGGGCTTACTAGTTTTTGCCAGTGCCTAGCAGTATTAGCCAGTGTCTAGCTACTGCATAGCCAGTGTCTAGCCTGTGTATAGCCAGTGTCTAGCCTGTGCCTAGCCAGGTGCCTAGCCTGTGCCTAGCCAGTGTCTAGCCTGTGCCTAGCCATTGTCTAGCCTGTGCCTAGCCATTGTCTAGCCTGTGCCTAGCCTGTGTCTAGCCTGTGTCTAGCATTTGCCTAGCCAGTGTCTAGCCTGTGACTAGCCAGTGTCTAGCCTGTGCCTAGCCAGTGTCTAGCCCCTACCTAGCTAGTGTATAGCCTGTGTCTAGCCACTGCATAGCCAGTGACTAGCCTGTGCCTAGCCAAAGTCTAGCCCCTACCTAGCTAGTGCATAGCCTGTGTCTAGCCCTTGCCTAGCCTGTGTCTAGCCTGTGCATAGCCAGTGTGTAGCCTGTGCCTAGCCAGTGTCTAGCCTGGGCCTAGCCAGTTTCTTGCCAGTGCTTAGCCAGTATCTAGCCAGTGTTTAGCCACTGCATAGCCAGTCTAGCCTGTGCCTAGCCAGTGTCTAGCCTGTGCCTAGCCTGTGTCTAGCCTATGCACAGCCAGTGTCTAGCCCGTGACTAGCCTGTGTCTTGCCTGGCCTAACCAGTGTCTGGCCTGTGTCTAGCCTTTGCCTGGCCATTTTCTAGCCTGTGCCTAGCCCCATGTGTCAGCCTGTGCCTTGCCAGGACTGGCATGTGCCTAGCCTGTGTCTAGCCTGTGCCTAGCCAGTATCTAGCCTGTGCCTAGCCAGTGTCTAGCCTGTGCCTAGCCAGTGTCTAGCCAGTGCCTAGCCAGTGTCTTGCCTGTGCACAGCCAGTGTCTAGCCCAGACTAGCCTGTGTCCTGCCTGTGTCTAGCCAGTGTCTAGCTTGTGTCTAGCCTGGGCCTAGCCAGTGTCTAGCCAGTGTCAAGCCACTGCATAGCCAGTGTCTAGCCTGTGCCTAGCCAAAGTCTAGCCCCTACCTAGCTAGTGCATAGCCTGTGTCTAGCCCTTGCCTAGCCTGTGTCTAGCCTGTGCATAGCCAGTGTGTAGCCTGTGCCTAGCCAGTGTGTAGCCTGTGCCTAGCCAGTGTCTAGCCTGTGCCTAGCCAGTGTCTAGCCTGTGCCTAGCCAGTGTCTAGCCTGTGCCTAGCCAGTGTCTAGCCTGTGCCTGGCCAGTGTCTAGCCTGTGCCTAGCCTGTGTCTAGCCTATGCCTAGCCTGTGTCTAGCCTCTGTCTAGCCTGTGTCTTGCCTGTATCTAACCAGTGTCTACCCTGTGTCTAGCATTTGCCTAGCCTTTGCCTAGCCTGTGTCTAGCCTGTGCCTAACCAGTGTCTAGCCTGTGCCTTACCAGTGTCTAGCCTGTGCCTAGCCAGTGTCTAGCCTCTGCCTAGCCAGTGTCTAGCCTGTGCCTAGCCAGTGTCTAGCCTGTGCCTGGCCAGTGTCTTGCCTGTATCTATTCAGTGTCTAGCCTGTTTCTAGCATTTGCCTAGCCAGTGTCTAGCCTGTGACTTGCCAGTGTCTAGCCTGTGCCTAGCCAGTGTCTAGCCTGTGCCTAGATAGTGTCTAGCCTGGGCCTAGCCAGTGTCTAGCCAGTGTCTAGCCACTGCATAGCCAGTGTCTAGCCTGTGCCTAGCCAAACTCTACCCCCTACCTAGCTAGTTTATAGCCTGTGTCTAGCCAGTGTCTAGCCAGTTTCTAGCCAGTGTCTAGCCACTGCATAGCCAGCGTCTAGCCTGTGCCTAGCCACTGTCTAGCCTGTGCCTAGCCAGTGTGTAGCCCTGTGCCTAGCCAGTGTCTAGCCTGGCGCCTAGCCAGTGTCTAGCCATGTAGCCTAGCCAGTGTCTAGCCTGTGCCTGGCCAGTGTCTAGCCTGTGCCTAGCCTGTGTCTAGCCTATGCCTAGCCTGTGTCTAGCCTCTATCTAGCCTGTGACCAGCCTGTGCCTTGCCTGTGTCTAGCCAGTGTCTAGCATGTGTCTAGCCTTTGCCTAGCCATTTTCTAGCCTGTGCCTAGCCTGTGTCTAGCCTGTGCCTTGCCTGTGACTGGCATGTGCATAGCCTGTGTCTAGCCTGTGACTAGCCAGTATCTAGCCTGTGCCTAGCCAGTGTCTAGCCTGTGGCTAGCCTGTGTCTAGCCTTTGCCTAACCAGTGTCTAGCCTGTGTCTAGCTGTGCCTTGCCTGTGACTGGCATGTGCATAGCCTTAATCTAGCCTGTGCTTAGCCAGTGTCTAGCGTGTGCCTAGCAAGTATCTAGCTTGTGCCTAGCCAGTGTCTAGCCTGTGCACAGCCAGTGTCTAGCCTGTGACTAGCCTGTGTCTTGCCTGTGTCTGGGCCTAGCCAGTGTCTAGCCAGTGTCTAGCCTGTGCACAGCCAGTGTCTAGCCAGTGACTAGCCTGTGCCTAGCCAAAGTCTAGCCCCTACCTAGCTAGTGTATAGCCTGTGTCTAGCCCTTGCCTAGCCAGTGCCTAGCCGGTGTCTAGCCAGTGTCTAGCCACTGCATAGCCAGCGTCTAGCCTGTACCTAGCCAGTGTCTAGCCTGTGCCTAGCCTGTGTCTTGCCTGTATCTAACCAGTGTCTATCCTGTGTCTAGCATTTGCCTAGCCTTTGCCTAGCCTGTGTCTAGCCTGTGCCTTGCCTGTGACTGGCATGTGCATAGCCTGTGTCTAGAATGTGACTATCCAGTGTCTAGCCTGTGCCTAGCCAGTGTCTAGCCTGTGTCTAGCCAGTGTCTAGACTGTGCCTGGCCAGTGTCCAGCCTGTGCCTAGCCTGTGTCTAGCCTATGCCTAGCCAGTGTGTAGCCTGTGCCTAGCCAGTGTCTAGCCTGTGCCTAGCCAGTGTCCAGCCTGTGCCTAACCAGTGTCTAGCCTGTGCCTAGCCAGTGTCTACCCAGTGCCTACCAGTTCTCCCTGTGCCTAGCCAGTGTCTAGCCTGTGCCTAGCCAGTGTCTAGCCTGTGCCTAGCCAGTGTCTAGCCTGTGCCTGGCCAGTGTCTTGCCTGTATCTATTCAGTGTCTAGCATTTGTCTAGCCAGTGTCTAGCCTGTGACTAGCCAGTGTCTAGCCTGTGACTAGCCAGTGTCTAGCCTGTGCCTAGCCAGTGTCTAGCCTGTGCCTAGCTAGTGTCTAGCCTGTGCCTAGCCAGTGTCTAGCTAGTGTCTAGCCACTGCATAGCCAGTGTCTAGCCTGTGCCTAGCCAAAGTCTAGCCCCTACTAAGCTACTTTAAAGCCTGTGTCTAGCCAGTGTCTAGCCACTGCATAGCCAGCGTCTAGCCTGTGCCTAGCCAGTGTTTAGCCTGTGCCTAGCCAGTGTGTAGCCTGTGCCTAGCCAGTGTCTAGCCTGTGCCTAGCCAGTGTCTAGCCTGTGCCTAGCCAGTGTCTAGCCTGTGCCTAGCCAGTGTCTAGCCTGTGCCTAGCCAGTGTCTATCCTGTGCCTGGCCAGTGTCTAGCCTGTGCCTAGCCTGTGTCTAGCCTATGCCAAGCCTGTGTCTAGCCTCTGTCTAGCCTGTGACCAGCCTGTGTCTTGCCTGTGTCTAGCCAGTGTCTAGCATGTGTCTAGCCTTTGCCTAGCCATTTTCTAGCCTGTGCCTAGCCTGTGTCTAGCCTGTGCCTTGCCTGTGACTGGCATGTGCATAGCCTGTGTCTAGCCTGTGACTAGCCAGTATCTAGCCTGTGCCTAGCCAGTGTCTAGCCTGTGGCTAGCCTGTGTCTAGCCTGTGCCTAGCCTATGTCTAGCCTTTGCCTAGCCAGTGTCTAGCCTGTGTCTAGCTGTGCCTTGCCTGTGACTGGCATGTGCATAGCCTGTATCTAGCCTGTGCTTAACCAGTGTCTAGCGTGTGCCTAGCAAGTGTCTAGCCTGTGCCTAGACAGTGTCTAGCCTGTGCACAGCCAGTGTCTAGCTTGTGACTAGCCTGTGTCTTGCCTGTGTCTAGCCAGTGTCTAGCCAGTGTCAAGCCACTGCATAGCCAGTGACTAGCCTGTGCCTAGCCAAAGTCTAGCCCCTACCTAGCTAGTGTATAGCCTGTGTCTAGCCCTTGCCTAGCCAGTGCCTAGCCAGTGTCTAGCCAGTGTCTAGCCACTGCATAGCCAGCGTCTAGCCTGTGCCTAGCCAGTGTGTAGCCTGTGCCTAGCCAGTGTGTAGCCTGTGCCTAGCCAGTGTCTAGCCTGTGCCTAGCCAGTGTCTAGCCTGTGCCTAGCCAGTGTCTAGCCTGTGCCTGGCCGGTGTCTAGCCTGTGCCTAGCCTGTGTCTAGCCTACGCCTAGCCTCTGTCTACCCTGTGACTAGCCCTTTTCTTGCCTGTATCTAACCAGTGTCTATCCTGTGTCTAGCATTTGCCTAGCCTTTGCCTAGCCTGTGACTAGCCTGTGCCTAGCCAAAGGCTAGCCCCTACCTAGCTAGTGTATAGCCTGTGTCTAGCCCTTGCCTAGCCATCGCCTAGCCAGTGTCTAGCCAATGTCTAGCCACTGCATAGCCAGCGTCTAGCCTGTACCTAGCCTGTGTCTTGCCTATGGCTAGCCTGTGTCTAGCCTCTGTCTAGCCTGTGACTAGCCTGTGTCTTGCCTGTATCTAACCAGTGTCTATCCTGTGTCTAGCATTTGCCTAGCCTTTGCCTAGCCTGTGTCTAGCCTGTGCCTGGCCAGTGTCTAGCCTGTGCCTAGCCTGTGTCGAGCCTATGCCTAGCCAGCGTCTAGCCTGTGCCTAGCCAGTGTCTAGCCTGTGCCTAGCCAGTGTGTAGCCTGTGCCTAGCCAGTGTCTAGCTGGTGCCTAACCAGTGTATAGCCTTTGCCTAGCCAGTGTCTAGCCTGTGCCTAGCCAGTGTCTAGCCTGTGCCTAGCCAGTGTCTAGCCTGTGCCTGGCCAGTGTCTTGCCTGTATCTATTCAGTGTCTAGCCTGTGTCTAGCATTTGCCTAGCCAGTGTCTAGCCTGTGACTAGCCAGTGTCTAGCCTGTGCCTAGCCAGTGTCTAGCCTGTGCCTAGCCAAAGTCTAGCCCCTACCTAGCTAGTGTATAGCCTGTGTCTAGCCACTGCATAGCCAGCGTCTAGCCTGTGCCTAGCCAAAGTCTAGCCCCTACCTAGCTAGTTTATAGCCATTGTCTAGCCCTTGCCTAGCCAGTGTCTAGCCTGTGCCTAGCCAGTGTCTAGCCTGTGCCTAGCCAGTGTCTAGCCTGTGCCTAGCCAGTGTCTAGCCTGTGCCTAGCCAGTGTCTAGCCTGTGCACAGCCAGTGTCTAGCCCGTGACTAGCCTGTGTCTTGCCTGTGCCTAGCCAGTGTCTAGCATGTGTCTAGCCTTTGCCTGGCCATTTTCTAGCCTGTGCCTAGCCTGTGTCTAGCCTGTCTCTTGCCTGTGACTGGCATGTGCATAGCCTGTTTCTAGCCTGTACCTAGCTAGTGTATAGCCTGTGTCTAGCCTCTGTCTAGCTTGTGACTTGCCTGTGTCTAGCCAGTGTCTACGCTGTGTCTAGCCTTTGCCTAGCCATTTTCTAGCCTGTGCCTAGCCTGTGTCTAGCCTGTGCCTTGCCTGTGACTGGCATGTGCATAGCCTGTTTCTAGCCTGTACCTAGCTAGTGCATAGCCTGTGTCTTGCCTTTGCCTAGCTTGTGTCTAGCCTGGGCCTAGCCAGTGTCTAGCCAGTGTCTAGCCACTGCAAAGGCAGCGTCTAGCCTGTGCCTAGCCATTGTCTAGCCTGTGCCTAGCCAATGTCTAGCCTGTGCCTAGCCAGTGTCTAGCCTGTGCCTAGCCAGTGTCTAGCCTGTGCCTAGACAGTGTCTAGCCTGTGCCTAGCCAGTGTCCAGCCTATGCCTAGCCAGTGTCTAGCCTGTGCCTAGCCAGTGTCCAGCCTATGCCTAGCCAGTGTCTAGCCTATGCCTAGCCAATGTCTAGCCTATGCCTAGCCAGTGTCTAGCCTATGCCTAGCCAGTCTCTAGCCTGTGCACAGCCAGTGTCTAGCCTGTGCCTAGCCAGTGTCTAGCCTGTGCCTAGCCAGTGTCTAGCCAGTGTCTAGCATGTGTCTAGCCTTTGCCTAGCCAGTGTCTAGCCTGTGCCTAGCCAGTGTCTAGCCTGTGCCTAGCCAGTGTCTGGCATGTGCATAGCCTGTGTCTAGCCTGTGCCTAGCCAAAGTCTAGCCTGTACCTAGCCAGTGTATAGCCTGTGTCTAGCCTGTGTCTAGCCTGTGACTAGCCTGTGTCTAGCCTGTGTCTAGCCAGTGTCTAGCATGTGTCTAGCATTTGCCTAGCCATTTTCTAGCCTGTGCCTAGCCTGTGTCTAGCCTGTGCCTTGCCTGTGACTGGCATGTGCATAGCCTGTTTCTAGCCTGTGCCTAGCCAAAGTCTAGCCTGTACCTAGCTAGTGTATAGCCTGTGTCTAGCCTCTGTCTAGCCTGTGACTAGCCTGTGTCTTGCCTGTGTCTAGCCAGTGTCTAGCCTGTGTCTAGCATTTGCCTAGCCATTTTCTAGCCTGTGCCTAGCCTGTGTCTAGCCTGTGCGTTGCCTGTGACTGGCATGTGCATAGCCTGTTTCTAGCCTGTGCCTAGCCAAAGTCTAGCCTGTACCTAGCTAGTGTATAGCCTGTGGCTAGCCTCTGTCTAGCCTGTGAGCTAGCCTGTGTCTAGCCTGTGTCTAGCCAGTGCACAGCCAGTGTCTAGCCTATGCCTAGTTTTAGCCTGTGTCTAGCCTGTGTCTAGCCTGTGTCTAGCCTTGTGTCTAGCCTGGGCCTAGCCAGTGTCTAGCCTGGGCCTAGCCAGTGTCTAGCCTGGGCCTAGCCAGTGTCTAGCCTGTGGCTAGCCAGTGTCTAGCCAGTGTCTAGCTAGTGTCTAGCCACTGGGCCATAGCCAGTGTCTAGCCTGGGCCTAGCCAGTGTCTAGCCTGGGCCTAGCCAGTGTCTAGCCTGGGCCTAGCCAGTGTCTAGCCAGTGTCTAGCCAGTGTCAAGCCACTGCATAGCCAGTGTCTAGCCTGTGCCTAGCTAGTGTCTAGCCTGGGCCTAGCCAGTGTCTTGCCAGTGCCTAGCCAGTGTCTAGCCAGTGTCTAGCCACTGCATAGCCAGTGTCTAGCCTGTGCCTAGCCAGTGTCTAGCCTGTGCCTAGCCAGTGTCTAGCCTGTGCCTAGCCAGTGTGTAGCCTGTGCCTAGCCAGTGTCTAGCCTGTGCCTAGCCAGTGTCTAGCCTGTGCTTAGCCAGTGCCTAGCCAGTGTCTAGCCAGTGTCTAGCCACTGCATAGCCAGCGTCTAGCCTGTGCCTAGCCGGTGTCTAGCCTGTGCCTAGCCAGTGTGTAGCCTGTGCCCAGCCAGTGTCTAGCCTGTGCCTAGCCAGTGTCTAGCCTGTGCACAGCCAGTGTCTAGCCCGTGACTAGCCTGTGTCTTGCCTGTGCCTAGCCAGTGTCTAGCATGTGTCTAGCCTTTGCCTGGCCATTTTCTAGCCTCTGCCTAGCCTGTGTCTACCCTGTGCCTTGCCTGTGACTGGCATGTGCATAGCCTGTTTCTAGCCTGTGCCTAGCTAGTGTATAGCCTGTGTCTAGCCTCTGTCTAGCCTGTGACTTGCCTGTGTCTAGCCAGTGTCTACGCTGTGTCTAGCCTTTGCCTAGCCATTTTCTAGCCTGTGCCTAGCCTGTGTCTAGCCTGTGCCTTGCCTGTGACTGGCATGTGCATAGCCTGTTTCTAGCCTGTGCCTAGCCAAAGTCTAGCCTGTACCTAGCTAGTGCATAGCCTGTGTCTTGCCTTTGCCTAGCTTGTGTCTAGCCTGGGCCTAGCCAGTGTCTAGCCAGTGTCTAGCCACTGCAAAGGCAGCGTCTAGCCTGTGCCTAGCCATTGTCTAGCCTGTGCCTAGCCAATGTCTAGCCTGTGCCTAGCCAGTGTCTAGCCTGTGCCTAGCCAGTGTCTAGCCTGTGCCTAGCCAGTGCCTAGCCTGTGCCTAGCCAGTGTCTAGCCTATGCCTAGCCAGTGTCTAGCCTATGCCTAGCCAATGTCTAGCCTATGCCTAGCCAGTGTCTAGCATTTGCCTAGCCAGTGTCTAGCCTGTGACTAGCCAGTGTCTAGCCTGTGCCTAGCCAGTGTCTAGCCTGTGCCTAGCCAGTGTTTAGCCTGTGCCTAGCCAGTGTGTAGCCTGTGCCTAGCCAGTGTCTAGCCTGTGCCTAGCCAGTGTCTAGCCTGTGCCTAGCCAGTGTCTAGCCTGGGCCTAGCCAGTGTCTAGCTAGTGTCTAGCCACTGCATAGCCAGTGTCTAGCCTGTGCCTAGCCAAAGTCTAGCCCCTACTAAGCTACTTTAAAGCCTGTGTCTAGCCAGTGTCTAGCCAGTGTCTAGCCACTGCATAGCCAGCGTCTAGCCTGTGCCTAGCGAGTGTTTAGCCTGTGCCTAGCCAGTGTGTAGCCTGTGCCTAGACAGTGTCTAGCCTGTGCCTAGCCAGTGTCTAGCCTGTGCCTAGCCAGTGTCTATCCTGTGCCTGGCCAGTGTCTAGCCTGTGCCTAGCCTGTGTCTAGCCTATGCCAAGCCTGTGTCTAGCCTCTGTCTAGCCTGTGACCAGCCTGTGTCTTGCCTGTGTCTAGCCAGTGTCTAGCATGTGTCTAGCCTTTGCCTAGCCATTTTCTAGCCTGTGCCTAGCCTGTGTCTAGCCTGTGCCTTGCCTGTGACTGGCATGTGCATAGCCTGTGTCTAGCCTGTGACTAGCCAGTATCTAGCCTGTGCCTAGCCTGTGTCTTGCCTGTATCTAACCAGTGTCTATCCTGTGTCTAGCATTTGCCTAGCCTTTGCCTAGCCTGTGTCTAGCCTGTGCCTGGCCAGTGTCTAGCCTGTGCCTAGCCTGTGTCGAGCCTATGCCTAGCCAGCGTCTAGCCTGTGCCTAGCCAGTGTCTAGCCTGTGCCTAGCCAGTGTGTAGCCTGTGCCTAGCCAGTGTCTAGCTGGTGCCTAACCAGTGTCTAGCCTTTGCCTAGCCAGTGTCTAGCCTGTGCCTAGCCAGTGTCTAGCCTGTGCCTAGCCAGTGTCTAGCCTGTGCCTGGCCAGTGTCTTGCCTGTATCTATTCAGTGTCTAGCCTGTGTCTAGCATTTGCCTAGCCAGTGTTTCCTAGCCAGTGTCTAGCCTGTGACTAGCCAGTGTCTAGCCTGTGCCTAGCCAGTGTCTAGCCTGTGCCTAGCCAAAGTCTAGCCCCTACCTAGCTAGTGTATAGCCTGTGTCTAGCCACTGCATAGCCAGTGTCTAGCCTGTGCCTAGCCAAAGTCTAGCCCCTACCTAGCTAGTTTATAGCCATTGTCTAGCCCTTGCCTAGCCAGTGTCTAGCCTGTGCCTAGCCAGTGTCTAGCCTGTGCCTAGCTAGTGTCTAGCCTGGGCCTAGCCAGTGTCTAGCCTGTGCCTAGCCAGTATCTAGCCAGTGTTTAGCCACTGCATAGCCAGTGTCTAGCCTGTGCCTAGCCAGTGTCTAGCCTGTGCCTAGCCAGTGTCTAGCCTTTGCCTGGCCATTTTCTAGCCTGTGCCTAGCCTGTGTCTAGCCTGTCTCTAGCCTGTGACTAGCATGTGCCTAGCCTGTGTCTAGCCTGTGCCTAGCTAGTGTATAGCCTGTGCCTAGCCACTGTCTAGCTTGTGCCTTGCCTGTGTCTAGCCTGTGCCTAGACAGTGTCTAGCCTGTGCCTAGACAGTTTCTAGCCTGTGCCTAGCCAGTGTCTAGCCTGTGCCTTGCCAGTGACTAGCATGTGCCTAGCCTGTTTCTAGCCTGTGCCTAGCCAGTGTCTAGCCTGTGTCCTAGCCTGGGCCTAGCCTGTGTCTAGCCAGTGTCTAGCCAGTGTCTAGCCACTGCATAGCCAGTGTCTAGCCTGTGCCTAGCCAATGTCTAGCCTGTGCCTAGCTAGTGTCATAGCCTGTGCCTAGCCTGTGCCTAGCCAGTGTCTAGCCTGTGCCTAGCCAGTGTCTAGCCTGTGCCTAGCCAGTGTCTAGCCTGTGCCTAGCCAGTGTCCAGCCTATGCCTAGCCAGTGTCTAGCCTGTGCCTAGCCAGTGTCTAGCCTATGCCTAGCCAGTGTCTAGCCTGTGCCTAGCCAGTGTCTAGCCTATGCCTAGCCAGTGTCTAGCCTATGCCTAGCCAGTGTCTAGCCTGTGCCTAGCCAGTGTCTAGCCTGTGCCTAGCCAGTGTCTAGCCTGTGCCTAGCCAGTGTCTAGCCTGTGCCTAGCCAGTGTCTAGCCTGTGCCTAGCCAGTGTCCAGCCTATGCCTAGCCAGTGTCTAGCCTATGCCTAGCCAGTGTCTAGCCTGTGCCTAGCCAGTGTCTAGCCTGTGTCTAGCCTGTCTCTAGCCTCTGCCCAGCCAGTGTCTAGCCTGTGCCTAGCCAGTGTCTAGCCTGTGCCTGGCCAGTGTCTTGCCTGTACCTATTCTTTGTCTAGCCTGTGTTTAGCCTTTGCCTAGCCAGTGTCTAGCCTGTGCCTAGCCTGTGACTGGCATGTGCATAGCCTGTTTCTAGCCTGTGCCTAGCCAAAGTCTAGCCTCTACCTAGCTAGTGTATAGCCTGTGTCTAGCCACTGTATAGCCAGTGTCTAGCCTGTGCCTAGCCAAAGTCTAGCCCCTACCTAGCCTAGTTTCTAGCCATTGTCTAGCCCTTGCCTAGCCAGTGTCTAGCCTGTGCATAGCCAGTGTCTAGCCTGTGCATAGCCTGTGTCTAGCCTGGGCCTAGCCGAAGTTTCTAGCCTGTGCCTAGCTAGTATCTAGCCTGTGTCTAGCCACTGCCTAGCCAGTGTCTAGCCTGTGTCTTAGCCAGTGTCTAGCCAGTGCCTAGCCAGTGTCTAGCCTTTGGCCTAGCCATTGTCTAGCCTGTGCCTAGCCAGTGTCTAGCCTGTGCCTAGCCTGTGCCTAGCCAGTGTCTAGCCTGTGCCTAGCCAGTGTCTAGCCTGTGCCTAGCCAGTGTTTAGCCTGTGCCTAGCCAGTGTCTAGCCTGTGCCTAGACAGTGTCTAGCCTGGGCCTAGCCAGTGTCTAGCCTGTGCCTAGCCAGTGTCTAGCCTGGGCACAGCCAGTGTCTAGCCTGTGACTAGCCAGTGTCTTGCCTGTGCCTATCCAGTGTCTAGCCTGTGTCTAGCCTTTGCCTGGCCATTTGTCTAGCCTGTGCCTAGCCTGTGTCTAGCCTGTGCCTAGCCTAGACTGGCATGTGCTTAGCCAGTGCCTAGCCAGTGACTAGCCAGTGTCTAGCCTCTGCCTAGCCAGTGTCTAGCCTGTGCCTAGCCAGTGTCTAGCCTGTACCCAGCCAGTGTCTAGCCTGTGACTAGCCTGTGTCTTGCCTGTGTCTAGCCAGTGTCTAGCTTGTGTCTAGCCTGGGCCTAGCCAGTGTCTAGCCAGTGTCTAGCCAGTGTCTAGCCACTGCATAGCCAGTGACTAGCCTGTGCCTAGCCAAAGTCTAGCCCCTACCTAGCTAGTGCATAGCCTGTGTCTAGCCTGTGCCTAGCCAGTGTCTAGCCTGTGCCTAGCCAGTGTGTAGCCTGTGCCTAGCCAGTGTCTAGCCTGTGCCTAGCCTGTGTCTTGCCTGTGCCTAGCCAGGTTAGCATGTGTAGCCTTTGCCTAGCCAGTGTCTAGCCTCTGCCTAGCCAGTGTCTAGCCTGTGCCTAGCCAGTGTCTAGCCTGTGCCTAGCCAGTGTCTAGCCTGTGCCTAGCCGGTGTCTAGCCTGTGCCTAGCCTGTGTCTAGCCTATGCCTTGCCTCTGTCTAGCCAGTGTACGCTGTGACTAGCCTTTGCCATTGTCTTGCCTGTACCTAACCAGTGTCTATCCTGTGCCTTGCATTTGCCTAGCCTTTGCCTAGCCTGTGACTAGCCTGTGCCTAGCCAAAGGCTAGGCCTCTACCTAGCTAGTGTATAGCCTGTGTCTTGCCCTTGCCTAGCTTTGTCATCTGCCTAGCCAGTGTCTAGCCAGTGTCTAGCCACTGCATAGCCAGCGTCTAGCCTGTACCTAGCCTGTGTCTGGCCTATGGCTAGCCTGTGTCTAGCCTCTGTCTAGCCTGTGACTAGCCTGTGTCTTGCCTGTATCTAACCAGTGTCTATCCTGTGTCTAGCATTTGCCTAGCCTTTGCCTAGCCTGTGTCTAGCCTGTGCCTGGCCAGTGTCTAGCCTGTGCCTAGCCTGTGTCGAGCCTATGCCTGGCCAGTGTCTTGCCTGTATCTATTCAGTGTCTAGCCTGTGTCTAGCATTTGCCTAGCCAGTGTCTAGCCTGTGACTAGCCAGTGTCTAGCCTGTGCCTAGCCAGTGTCTAGCCTGTGCCTAGCCAAAGTCTAGCCCCTACCTAGCTAGTGTATAGCCTGTGTCTAGCCACTGCATAGCCAGTGTCTAGCCTGTGCCTAGCCAAAGTCTAGCCCCTACCTAGCTAGTTTATAGCCATTGTCTAGCCCTTGCCTAGCCAGTGTCTAGCCTGTGCATAGCCAGTGTCTAGCCTGTGCCTAGCTAGTGTCTAGCCTGGGCCTAGCCAGTTTCTTGCCAGTGCCTAGCCAGTATCTAGCCAGTGTTTAGCCACTGCATAGCCAGCGTCTAGCCACTGCATAGCCAGTGTCTAGCCTGTGCCTAGCCAGTGTCTAGCCTGTGCCTAGCCATTGTCTAGCCTGTGCCTAGCCATTGTCTAGCCTGTGCCTAGCCTGTGCCTAGCCAGTGTCTAGCCTGTGCCTAGCACGTGTCTAGCCTGTGCCTAGCCAGGGTTTAGCCTGTGCCTAGCCAGTGTCTAGCCTGTGCCTAGACAGTGTCTAGCCTGTGCCTAGACAGTGTCTAGCCTGCGCCTAGCCAGTGTCTAGCCTGTGCACAGCCAGTGTCTAGCCCGTGACTAGCCTGTGCCTATCCAGAGTCTAGCCTGTGTCTAGCCTTTGCCTGGCCATTTTCTAGCCTGTGCCTAGCCTGTGTCTAGCCTGTGCCTTGCCTGTGACTGGCATGTGCATAGCCTGTGTCTAGCCTGTGACTAGCCAGTATCTAGCCTGTGCCTAGCCAGTGTCTAGCCAGTGCCTAGCCAGTGTCTAGCCTGTACACAGCCAGTGTCTAGCCTGTGACTAGCCTGTGTCTTGCCTGTGTCTAGCCAGTGTCTAGCTTGTGTCTAGCCTGGGCCTAGCCAGTGTCTAGCCAGTGTCAAGCCACTGCATAGCCAGTGACTAGCCTGTGCCTAGCCAAAGTCTAGCCCCTACCTAGCTAGTGCATAGCCTGTGTCTAGCCTGTGCATAGCCAGTGTGTAGCCTGTGCCTAGCCAGTGTGTCGTGCCTAGCCAGTGTCTAGCCTGTGCCTAGCCAGTGTCTAGCCTGTGCCTAGCCAGTGTCTAGCCTGTGCCTAGCCAGTGTCTAGCCTGTGCCTAGCCAGTGTCTAGCCTGTGCCTAGCCAGTGTCTAGCCTGTGCCTGGCCAGTGTCTAGCCTGTGCCTAGCCTGTGTCTAGCCTATGCCTAGCCTGTGTCTAGCCTCTGTCTAGCCTGTGTCTTGCCTGTATCTAACCAGTGTCTACTCTGTGTCTAGCATTTGCCTAGCCTTTGCCTAGCCTGTGTCTAGCCTGTGCCTAACCAGTGTCTAGCCTGTGCCTTACCAGTGTCTAGCCTGTGCCTAGCCAGTGTCTAGCCTCTGCCTAGCCAGTGTCTAGCCTGTGCCTAGCCAGTGTCTAGCCTGTGCCTGGCCAGTGTCTTGCCTGTATCTATTCAGTGTCTAGCCTGTGTCTAGCATTTGCCTAGCCAGTGTCTAGCCTGTGACTAGCCAGTGTCTAGCCTGTGCCTAGCCAGTGTCTAGCCTGTGCCTAGCCAAAGTCTAGCCCCTACCTAGCTAGTGTATAGCCTGTGTCTAGCCACTGCATAGCCAGTGTCTAGCCTGTGCCTAGCCAAAGTCTAGCCCCTACCTAGCTAGTTTATAGCCATTGTCTAGCCCTTGCCTAGCCAGTGTCTAGCCTGTGCATAGCCAGTGTCTAGCCTGTGCCTAGCTAGTGTCTAGCCTGGGCCTAGCCAGTTTCTTGCCAGTGCCTAGCCAGTATCTAGCCAGTGTCTAGCCACTGCATAGCCAGCGTCTAGCCTGTGGATAGTTCGTGTCTAGCCTG
>JAEIFO010001416.1:0-52171 GCA_018903695.1 Zaprionus gabonicus
CTTGTGTCTATCCAGTGTCTAGCCTGTGTCTAGCCTGTGTCGAGCCTGTGTCTAGCCTGTGTCTAGCCTGTGTTTAGAATGTGTCTAGCCTGTGTCTAGCCTGTGTCTAGCCTGTGTCTAGCCTTTGTCTGGCCTGTGGCTACCCTGTGTCTATCATGTGCCTAGCCTCTTCCTAGCCTGTACCTAGCCTGTGCCTAGCCTGTGTCTAGCCTGTGTCTAGCCTGTGCCTTCTTTTTGAATAGTAGGTGCTAAACCTTGCCTAGCCAGTGTCTAGCCTGTGTCTAGCCTGTGCCTTGCCTGAGACAGGCATGTGCATAGCGTGTGCCTAGCCAGTGTCTAGCCTGTGTCTAGCCTGTGCCTTGCCTGAGACAGGCATGTGCATAGCGTGTGCCTAGCCAGTGTCTAGCCAGTGCCTAGCCTGTGCCTAGCCAGTGTCTAGCCTTTGTCTAGCCTGTGCATAGCCTGTGTCTAGCCTAAGCCTAGCCAGTGTATAGCCTCTGTCTAGCCTGTGTCTAGTCTGTGTCTAGTCTGTGTCTAGTCTGTGTCTAGCCGGTGTCTAGCCGGTGTCTAGCCTGTGCCTAGCCTGTGCCTAGCCTGTGACTGGCCTGTGCCTAGCCTGTGCCTAGCCTGTGCCTAGCCTGTGCCTTGCCTGTGCCTAGCCTGTGCCTAGCCTGTGCCTAGCCTGTGCCTAGCCTGTGCCTAGCCTGTGGCTAGCCTGTGCCTAGCCTATGTCTAGCCTGTGTCTTGCCTTTGTCTAGCCTGTGTCTAGCCTGTGTCTAGCCTGTGTCTAGCCTATGTCCAGCCTGTGTCTAGCCTGTGTCTAGCCTGTGTCTAGCCTGTGTCTAGCCTGCGTCTAGCCTGTGTCAAGCCTGTGTCTAGCCTGTGTCTAGCATGTGTCTACCCTGTGTCTAAGCTGTGCGTAGCCTGTGTCTAGCCTGTGTCTAGCCTGTGTCTAGCCTGTGTCTTGCCTGTGTGTAGCTTGTGTCTAGCCTGTGCCTAGCCTGTGCCTAGCCAGTGTCTAGCCTGTGTCTAGCTTGTGTCTAGCTTGTGTCTAGCCTGTGTCTAGCCTGTGTCTAGCCTGTGTCTAGCCTGTGTCTAGCCTGTGCCTTGCCTGTGTCTAGTCTGTGCCTTGCCAGTGTCTAGCGTGTGCCCAGCCTGTGTCTAGCCTGTGTCTAGCCTGTGCCTAGCCAGTTTGTAGCCTGTGATTAGCCAGTGCCTAGTCTGTGCCAAGCCAGTGTCTAGCCTGTGTCTAGCCTGTTTCTAGCCTGTGTCTAGCCTCTGTCTGGCCTGTGTCTAGCCTGTGTCTAGCCTGTGCCTAGCCAGTGTTTAGCCTGTGCCTAGCCAGTGTCTAGTCTGTGCCCAGCCAGTGTCTTGCCTGTGTCTAGCCTGTGCCTAGCCAGTTTCAAGCCTGTGTCTAGCCTGTTTCTAGCCTGTGTCTAGCCTGTGTCTAGCCTGTGTCTAGCCTGTTTCTAGCTTGTGTCTAGCCAGTGTCTAGCCTGTGTCTAGCCTGTGTCTAGCCTGTGTGTAGAATGTGTCTAGCCTGTGTCTAGCCTGTGTCTAGCCTGTGTCTAGCCTGTGTCTATCCTGTGTCTAGCCTGTGTCTAGCCTGTGTCTAGCCTGTGTCTAGCCTGTGTCTAGCCTGTGTCTAGGCTGTGTCTAGCCTGTGTCTAGCCTGTGTCTAGCCTGTGTCTAGCCTGTGTCTAGCCTGTGTCTAGCCTGTGTCTAGCCTTTGTCTGGCCTGTGTCTACCCTGTGTCTAGCCTGTGTCTAGCTTGTGTCTAGCCAGTGTCTAGCCTGTGTCTAGCCTGTGTCGAGCCTGTGTCTAGCCTGTGTCTAGCCTGTGTTTAGAATGTGTCTAGCCTGTGTCTAGCCTGTGCCTAGCCTGTGTCTAGCCTGTGTTTAGCCTGTGTCTATCCTGTGTCTTGCCTGTGTCTAGCCTGTGTCTAGCCTGTGTCTAGCCTGTGTTTAGCCTGTGTCTAGCCTGTGTCTAGCCTGTGTCTAGCCTGTGTCTAGCCTGTGTCTAGCCTGTGTCTAGCCTGTGTCTAGCCTGTGTCTAGCCTTTGTCTGGCCTGTGGCTACCCTGTGTCTAGCATGTTTCTAGCCTGTGTCTAGCCTCTGTCTGGCCTGTGTCTAGCCTGTGTCTAGCTTGTGTCTAGCCTGTGTCTAGCTTGTGTCTAGCCTGTGTCTAGCCTGTGTCTAGGCTGTGTCTAGCCTGTGTCTAGCCTGTGTCTAGCCTGTGTCTAGCCTGTGTCTAGCCTGTGTCTAGCCTGTGTCTAGCCTTTGTCTGGCCTGTGTCTACCCTGTGTCTAGCCTGTGTCTAGCTTGTGTCTAGCCAGTGTCTAGCCTGTGTCTAGCCTGTGTCTAGCCTGTGTCTAGCCTGTGTCTAGCTTGTGTCTGGCCTGTGTCTAGCCTGTGTCTAGCCTGTGTCTAGCCTGTGTCTAGCCTGTGTTTAGAATGTGTCTAGCCTGTGTCTAGCCTGTGTCTAGCCTGTGTCCAGCCTGTGTCTAGCCTGTGACTGGCATGTGCATAGCCTGTGCCTAGCCTGTGCCTAGCCTGTGCCTAGCCTGTGCCTAGCCTGTGCCTAGCCAGTGTCTAGTCTGTGCCAAGCCAGTGTCTAGCCTGTGTCTAGCCTGTTTCTAGCCTGTGTCTAGCCTCTGTCTGGCCTGTGTCTAGCCTGTGTCTAGCTTGTGTCTAGCCTGTGTCTAGCCTGTGTCTAGCCTGTGTCTAGCCTGTGTCTAGCCTGTGTCTAGCCTGTGTCTAGCCTGTGTCTAGCCTGTGTCTAGCCTGTGCCTAGCCAGTGTCTAGCCAGTGCCTAGCCTGTCCCTAGCCTGTGCCTTGCCTGTGTCTAGCCTGTGCCTTGCCTGAGACAGGCATGTGCATAGCGTGTGCCTAGCCAGTGTCTAGCCAGTGTCTAGCCAGTGTCTAGCCAGTGCCTAGCCTGTGTCTAGCCAGTGTCTAGCCTGTGTCTAGCCTGTGTCTAGCCTGTGTCTAGCCTGTGTCTAGCCTGTGCCTAGCCTGTGTCTAGCCTGTGTGTAGCCTGTGTCTAGCCTGTGTCTAGCCTGTGTCTAGCCTGTGTCTAGCCTGTGTCTAGCCTGTGTCTAGCTTGTGCCTAGCCTGTGTCTAGCCTGTTTCTAGCCTGTGTCTAGCCTGTTCTGTCTGGCCTGTGTCTAGCCTGTGTCTAGCCTGTGTCTAGCCTGTGTCTAGCCTGTGTCTAGCCTGTGCCTAGCCTGTGCCTAGCCAGTGTTTAGCCTGTGCCTAGCCAGTGTCTAGTCTGTGCCCAGCCAGTGTCTAGCCTGTGTCTAGCCTGTGCCTAGCCAGTTTCTAGCCTGTGTTTAGCCTGTTTCTAGCCTGTGTCTAGCCTGTGTCTAGCCTGTGTCTAGCCTGTGTCTAGCTTGTGTCTAGCCAGTGTCTAGCCTGTGTCTAGCCTGTGTCTAGCCTGTGTCTAGCCTGTGTCTAGCCTGTGTCTAGGCTGTGTCTAGCTTGTGTCTAGCCTGTGTCTAGCCTGTGCCTAGCCAGTGTCTAGCCAGTGCCTAGCCTGTCCCTAGCCTGTGCCTTGCCAGTGTCTAGCCTGTGCCTTGCCTGAGACAGGCATGTGCATAGCGTGTGCCTAGCCAGTGTCTAGCCTGTGTCTAGCCTGTGTCTAGCTTGTGTCTGGCCTGTGTCTAGCCTGTGTCTAGCCTGTGTCTAGCCTGTGTCTAGCCTGTGTTTAGAATGTGTCTAGCCTGTGTCTAGCCTGTGTCTAGCCTGTGTCCAGCCTGTGTCTAGCCTGTGACTGGCATGTGCATAGCCTGTGCCTAGCCTGTGCCTAGCCTGTGCCTAGCCTGTGCCTAGCCTGTGCCTAGCCTGTGCCTAGCCAGTGTCTAGTCTGTGCCAAGCCAGTGTCTAGCCTGTGTCTAGCCTGTTTCTAGCCTGTGTCTAGCCTCTGTCTGGCCTGTGTCTAGCCTGTGTCTAGCTTGTGTCTAGCCTGTGTCTAGCCTGTGTCTAGCCTGTGTCTAGCCTGTGTCTAGGCTGTGTCTAGCTTGTGTCTAGCCTGTGTCTAGCCTGTGCCTAGCCAGTGTCTAGCCAGTGCCTAGCCTGTCCCTAGCCTGTGCCTTGCCTGTGTCTAGCCTGTGCCTTGCCTGAGACAGGCATGTGCATAGCGTGTGCCTAGCCAGTGTCTAGCCAGTGTCTAGCCAGTGTCTAGCCAGTGCCTAGCCTGTGCCTAGCCAGTGTCTAGCCTGTGTCTAGCCTGTGTCTAGCCTGTGTGTAGCCTGTGTCTAGCATGTGTCTAGCCTGTGTCTAGCCAGTTTCAAGCCTGTGTCTAGCCTGTTTCTAGCCTGTGTCTAGCCTGTGTCTAGCCTGTGTCTAGCCTGTGTCTAGCTTGTGTCTAGCCAGTGTCTAGCCTGTGTCTAGCCTGTGTCTAGCCTGTGTGTAGAATGTGTCTAGCCTGTGTCTAGCCTGTGTCTAGCCTGTGTCTAGCCTGTGTCTAGCCTGTGTCTAGCCTGTGTCTAGCCTGTGTCTAGCCTGTGTCTAGCCTGTGTCTAGCCTGTGTCTAGCCTGTGTCTAGCCTGTGTCTAGCCTGTGTCTAGCCTGTGTCTAGCCTGTGTCTAGCCTGTGTCTAGCCTGTGTCTAGCCTTTGTCTGGCCTGTGTCTACCCTGTGTCTAGCCTGTGTCTAGCCTGTGTCTAGCCAGTGTCTAGCCTGTGTCTAGCCTGTGTCGAGCCTGTGTCTAGCCTGTGTCTAGCCTGTGTTTAGAATGTGTCTAGCCTGTGTCTAGCCTGTGCCTAGCCTGTGTCTAGCCTGTGTTTAGCCTGTGTCTATCCTGTGTCTTGCCTGTGTCTAGCCTGTGTCTAGCCTGTGTCTAGCCTGTGTCTAGCCTGTGTCTAGCCTGTGTCTAGCCTGTGTCTAGCCTGTGTCTAGCCTGTGTCTAGCCTGTGTCTAGCCTGTGTCTAGCCTTTGTCTGGCCTGTGGCTACCCTGTGTCTAGCATGTGCCTAGCCTCTTCCTAGCCTGTACCTAGCCTGTGCCTAGCCTGTGTCTAGCCTGTGTCTAGCCTGTGTCTAGCCTGTGCCTTGCCTGTGACTGGCATGTGCATAGCCTGTGCCTAGCCAGTGTCTAGCCTGTATCTAGCCTGTGCCTTGCCTGAGACAGGCATGTGCATAGCGTGTGCCTAGCCAGTGTCTAGCCAGTGCCTAGCCTGTGCCTAGCCAGTGTCTAGCCTTTGTCTAGCCTGTGCATAGCCTGTGTCTAGCCTAAGCCTAGCCAGTGTATAGCCTCTGTCTAGCCTGTGTCTAGTCTGTGTCTAGTCTGTGTCTAGCCTGTGTCTAGCCGGTGTCTAGCCTGTGTCTAGCCTGTGCCTAGCCTGTGCCTAGCCTGTGACTGGCCTGTGCCTAGCCTGTGCCTAGCTTGTGCCTAGCCTGTGCCTAGCCTGTGCCTAGCCTGTGCCTAGCCTGTGCCTAGCCTGTGCCTAGCCTGTGGCTAGCCTGTGCCTAGCCTATGTCTAGCCTGTGTCTTGCCTTTGCCTAGCCTGTGTCTTGCCTTTGCCTAGCCTGTGCCTAGCCTGTGTCTAGCCTGTGCCTTGCCTGAGACAGGCATGTGCATACCGTGTGCCTAGCCAGTGTCTAGCCAGTGTCTAGCCAGTGTCTAGCCCGTGTCTAGCCAGTGTCTAGCCTGTGTCTAGCCTGTGTCTAGCCTGTGTCTAGCCTGTGTCTAGCCTTTGTCTAGCCTGTGTCTAGCCTGTGTCTAGCCTGTGTCTAGCCTGTGTCTAGCCTGTGTCTAACATGTGTCTAGCCTGTGTCTAGCCTGTGTCTAGCCTGTGTCTAGCTTGTGTCTACCCTGTGTCTAACCTGTGTCTAGCCTGAATCTAGCCTGTGTCTAGCCTGTGTCTAGCCTGTGTCTAGCCTGTGTCTAGCCTTTGTCTGGCCTGTGTCTACCCTGTGTCTAGCCTGTGTCTAGCTTGTGTCTAGCCAGTGTCTAGCCTGTGTCTAGCCTGTGTCGAGCCTGTGTCTAGCCTGTGTTTAGAATGTGTCTAGCCTGTGTCTAGCCTGTGTCTAGCCTGTGTTAAGCCTGCGTCTATCCTGTGTCTTGCCTGTGTCTAGCCTAAGCCTAGCCAGTGTATAGCCTCTTTCTAGCCTGTGTCTAGTCTGTGTCTAGTCTGTGTCTAGCCGGTGTCTAGCCGGTGTCTAGCCTGTGCCTAGCCTGTGCCTAGCCTGTGACTGGCCTGTGCCTAGCCTGTGCCTAGCTTGTGCCTAGCCTGTGCCTTGCCTGTGCCTAGCCTGTGCCTAGCCTGTGTCTAGCCTTTGTCTGGCCTGTGTCTACCCTGTGTCTAGCCTGTGTCTAGCTTGTGTCTAGCCAGTGTCTAGCCTGTGTCTAGCCTGTGTCGAGCCTGTGTCTAGCCTGTGTCTAGCCTGTGTTTAGAATGTGTCTAGCCTGTGTCTAGCCTGTGTCTAGCCTTTGTCTGGCCTGTGGCTACACTGTGTCTATCATGTGCCTAGCCTCTTCCTAGCCTGTACCTAGCCTGTGCCTTGTCTGTGACTGGCATGTGCATAGCCTGTGCCTAGCCAGTGTCTAGCCTGTGTCTAGCCTGTGCCTTGCCTGAGACAGGCATGTGCATAGCGTGTGCCTAGCCAGTGTCTAGCCAGTGCCTAGCCTGTGCCTAGCCAGTGTCTAGCCTTTGTCTAGCCTGTGCATAGCCTGTGTCTAGCCTAAGCCTAGCCAGTGTATAGCCTCTGTCTAGCCTGTGTCTAGTCTGTGTCTAGTCTGTGTCTAGCCGGTGTCTAGCCGGTGTCTAGCCTGTGCCTAGCCTGTGCCTAGCCTGTGACTGGCCTGTGCCTAGCCTGTGCCTAGCTTGTGCCTAGCCTGTGCCTAGCCTGTGCCTTGCCTGTGCCTAGCCTGTGCCTAGCCTGTGCCTAGCCTGTGCCTAGCCTGTGGCTAGCCTGTGCCTAGCCTATGTCTAGCCTGTGTCTTGCCTTTGTCTAGCCTGTGTCTAGCCTGTGTCTAGCCTGTGTCTAGCCTGTGTCCAGCCTGTGTATAGCCTGTGTCTAGCCTGTGTCTAGCCTGTGTCTAGCCTGCGTCTAGCCTGTGTCTAGCCTGTGTCTAGCCTGTGTCTAGCATGTGTCTACCCTGTGTCTAAGCTGTGCGTAGCCTGTGTCTAGCCTGTGTCTAGACTGTGTCTAGCCTGTGTCTAGCCTGTGTCTAGCCTGTGTCTAGCTTGTGTCTAGCCTGTGTCTAGCCTGTGCCTAGCCAGTGTCTAGCCTGTGTCTAGCTTGTGTCTAGCTTGTGTCTAGCCTGTGTCTAGCCTGTGTCTAGCCTGTGTCTAGCCTGTGTCTAGCCTGTGTCTAGCCTGTGCCTTGCCTGTGTCTAGTCTGTGCCTTGCCAGTGTCTAGCGTGTGCCCAGCCTGTGTCTAGCCTGTGTCTAGCCTGTGCCTAGCCAGTTTGTAGCCTGTGCTTAGCCAGTGTCTAGTCTGTGCCAAGCCAGTGTCTAGCCTGTGTCTAGCCTGTTTCTAGCCTGTGTCTAGCCTCTGTCTGGCCTGTGTCTAGCCTGTGTCTAGCCTGTGCCTAGCCAGTGTTTAGCCTGTGCCTAGCCAGTGTCTAGTCTGTGCCCAGCCAGTGTCTAGCCTGTGTCTAGCCTGTGCCTAGTCAGTTTCAAGCCTGTTTCTAGCCTGTTTCTAGCCTGTGTCTAGCCTGTGTCTAGCCTGTGTCTAGCCTGTTTCTAGCTTGTTTCTAGCCAGTGTCTAGCCTGTGTCTAGCCTGTGTCTAGCCTGTGTCTAGCCTGTGTGTAGAATGTGTCTAGCCTGTGTCTAGCCTGTGTCTAGCCTGTGTCTAGCCTGTGTCTATCCTGTGTCTAGCCTGTGTCTAGCCTGTGTCTAGCCTGTGTCTAGGCTGTGTCTAGCCTGTGTCTAGCCTGTGTCTAGCCTGTTTCTAGCCTGTGTCTAGCCTGTGTCTAGCCTGTGTCTAGCCTGTGTCTAGCCTTTGTCTGGCCTGTGTCTACCCTGTGTCTAGCCTGTGTCTAGCTTGTGTCTAGCCAGTGTCTAGCCTGTGTCTAGCCTGTGTCGAGCCTGTGTCTAGCCTGTGTCTAGCCTGTGCTTAGAATGTGTCTAGCCTGTGTCTAGCCTGTGTCTAGCCTGTGTTTAGCCTGTGTCTATCCTGTGTCTTGCCTGTGTCTAGCCTGTGCCTATCCAGTTTGTAGATTGTGCTTAGCCAGTGTCTAGCCTGTGTCTAGCCTGTGTCTAGCCTGTGTCTAGCCTGTGTCTAGCCTGTGTCTAGCCTTTGTCTGGCCTGTGGCTACCCTGTGTCTAGCATGTGCCTAGCCTCTTCCTAGCCTGTACCTAGCCTGTGCCTAGCCTGTGTCTAGCCTGTGTCTAGCCTGTGCCTTGCCTGTGACTGGCATGTGCATAGCCTGTGCCTAGCCAGTGTCTAGCCTGTGTCTAGCCTGTGCCTTGCCTGAGACAGGCATGTGCATAGCGTGTGGCTAGCCAGTGTCTAGCCAGTGCCTAGCCTGTGCCTAGCCAGTGTCTAGCCTTTGTCTAGCCTGTGCATAACCTGTGTCTAGCCTAAGCCTAGCCAGTGTATAGCCTCTGTCTAGCCTGTGTCTAGTCTGTGTCTAGTCTGTGTCTAGCCGGTGTCTAGCCGGTGTCTAGCCTGTGCCTAGCCTGTGCCTAGCTTGTCCCTAGCCTGTGCCTAGCCTGTGCCTAGCCTGTGCCTAGCCTGTGCCTAGCCTGTGCCTAGCCTGTGGCTAGCCTGTGCCTAGCCTATGTCTAGCCTGTGTCTTGCCTTTGTCTAGCCTGTGTCTAGCCTGTGTCTAGCCTGTGTCTAGCCTGTGTCTAGCCTGTGTCTAGCCTGTGTCCAGCCTGTGTCTAGCCTGTGTCAAGCCTGTGTCTAGCCTGTGTCAAGCCTGTGTCTAGCCTGTGTCTAGCCTGTGTCTAGCCTGTGTCTAGCCTGCGTCTATCCTGTGTCTAGCCTGTGTCTAGCCTGTGTCTAGCATGTGTCTACCCTGTGTCTAAGCTGTGCGTAGCCTGTGTCTAGCCTGTGTCTAGCCTGTGTCTAGCCTGTGTCTAGCCTGTATCTAGCCTGTGTCTAGCTTGTGTCTAGCCTGTGTCTAGCCTGTGTCTAGCCTGTGTCTAGCCTGTGTCTAGCCTGTGTCTAGCCTGTGTCTAGCCTGTGTCTAGCCTGTGTCTAGCATGTGTCTAGCCTGTGTCTAGCATGTGTCTAGCCTGTGTCTAGCCTGTGTCTAGCCTGTGTATAGCCTGTGTCTAGCCTGTGTCTAGCCTGTGTCTAGCCTGTGCCTAGCCAGTGTCTAGCCAGTGCCTAGCCTGTGCCTAGCCTGTGCCTAGCCTGTGTCTAGCCTGTGCCTTGCCTGAGACAGGCATGTGCATAGCGTGTGCCTAGCCAGTGTCTAGCCAGTGTCTAGCCAGTGTCTAGCCAGTGTCTAGCCCGTGCCTAGCCAGTGTCTAGCCAGTGTCTAGCCAGTGTCTAGCCAGTGCCTAGCCTGTGCCTAGCCAGTGTCTAGCCTGTGTCTAGCCTGTGTCTAGCCTGTGTCTAGCCTGTGTCTAGCCTGTGTCTAGCCTGTGTCTAGCCTGTGTCTAGCCTTTGTCTAGCCTGTGTCTAGCCTGTGTCTAGCCTGTGTCTAGCCTGTGTCTAGCATGTGTCTAGCCTGTGTCTAGCCTGTGTCTAGCCTGTGTCTAGCTTGTGTCTAGCCTGTGTCTAGCCTGTGTCTAGCCTGAATCTAACCTGTGTCTAGCCTGTGTCTAGCCTGTGTCTAGCCTGTTTCTAGCCTGTGCCTAGCCAGTGTCTAGCCTGTGCCCAGCCAGTGTCTAGCCTGTGTCTAGCCTGTGTCTAGCCTGTGTCTAGCCTGTGTCTAGCCTGTGTCTAGCCTGTGTCTAGCCTGTGTCTAGCCTGTGTCTAGCCTGTGCCTAGCCAGTGTCTAGCCTGTGCCTAGCCGGTGTCTAGCCTGTGCCCAGCCAGTGTCTAGCCTGTGCCCAGCCAGTGTCTAGCCTGTGTCTAGCCTGTGCCTAGCCAGTTTCTAGCCTGTGTCTAGCCTGTGCCTTGCCTGTGACTGGCATGTGCATAGCCTGTGCCTAGCCTGTGTCTAGCCTGTGTCTAGCCTGTGCCTTGCCTGAGACTGGCATGTGCATAGCGTATGCCTAGCCAGTGTCTCGCCTGTGCCTAGCCAGTGTCTCGCCTGTGCCTAGCCAGTGTCTCGCCTGTGCCTAGCCAGTGTCTAGCCTGTGCCCAGCCAGTGTCTAGCCTGTGCCCAGCCAGTGTCTAGCCTGTGTCTAGCCTGTGTCTAGCCTGTGTCTAGCCTGTGCCTAGCCAGTTTCTAGCCTGTGTCTACCCTGTGTCTAGCCTGTGTCTAGCCTGTGTCTAGCCTGTGTCTAGCCTGTGTCTAGCCTGTGTCTAGCCTGTGTCTAGCCTGTGTCTAGCCTGTGTCTTGCCTGTGTCTAGCCTGTGTCTAGCCTGTATCTAGCCTGTGTCTTGCCTGTGTCTAGCCTGTGTCTAGCCTGTGTCTATCATGTGTCTAGCCTGTGTCTAGCCTGTGTCTAGCCTGTGTCTAGCTTGTGTCTAGCCTGTTTCTAGTCTGTGCCAAGCCAGTATCTAGCCTGTGCCTAGCCAGTGTCTAGCCTGTGTCTATCCTGTGCCTTGCCTGTGACTGGCATGTGCATAGCCTGTGCCTAGCCAGTGTCTAGCCTGTGTCTAGCCTGTGCCTTGCCTGAGACTGGCATGTGCATAGCGTATGCCTAGCCAGTGTCTAGCCAGTGCCTAGCCTGTGCCTAGCCAGTATCTAGCCTTTGTCTAGCCTGTGCATCGCCAGCGTCTAGCCTGTGCCATGCCAGTGTGTAGCCTCTGTCTAGCCTGTGTCTAGTCTGTGTCTTGACGGTGTCTAGCCGGTGTCTAGCCTGTGTCTAGCCTGTGTCTAGCCTGTGTCTAGCCTGTGTCTAGCCTGTGTCTAGCCTGTGTCTAGCCTGTGTCTAGCCTGTGTCTAGCCTGTGTCTAGCCTGTGTCTAGCCTGTGTCTAGCCTGTTTCTAGCCTTTGTCTAGCCTGTGTCTAGCCTGTGTCAAGCATGTGCCTAGCCTCTGCCTAGCCTGTGTCTAGCCTGTGTCGAGCCTGTGTCTAGCCTGTGTCTAGCCTGTGTTTAGAATGTGTCTAGCCTGTGTCTAGCCTGTGCCTAGCCTGTGTCTAGCCTGTGTTTAGCCTGTGTCTATCCTGTGTCTTGCCTGTGTCTAGCCTGTGTCTAGCCTGTGTCTAGCCTGTGTTTAGCCTGTGTCTAGCCTGTGTCTAGCCTGTGTCTAGCCTGTGTCTAGCCTGTGTCTAGCCTGTGTCTAGCCTGTGTCTAGCCTGTGTCTAGCCTGTGTCTAGCCTGTGTCTAGCCTGTGTCTAGCCTTTGTCTGGCCTGTGGCTACCCTGTGTCTAGCATGTGCCTAGCCTCTTCCTAGCCTGTACCTAGCCTGTGCCTAGCCTGTGTCTAGCCTGTGTCTAGCCTGTGCCTTGCCTGTGACTGGCATGTGCATAGCCTGTGCCTAGCCAGTGTCTAGCCTGTATCTAGCCTGTGCCTTGCCTGAGACAGGCATGTGCATAGCGTGTGCCTAGCCAGTGTCTAGCCAGTGCCTAGCCTGTGCCTAGCCAGTGTCTAGCCTTTGTCTAGCCTGTGCATAGCCTGTGTCTAGCCTAAGCCTAGCCAGTGTATAGCCTCTGTCTAGCCTGTGTCTAGTCTGTGTCTAGTCTGTGTCTAGCCGGTGTCTAGCCGGTGTCTAGCCTGTGCCTAGCCTGTGCCTAGCCTGTGACTGGCCTGTGCCTAGCCTGTGCCTAGCTTGTGCCTAGCCTGTGCCTAGCCTGTGCCTAGCCTGTGCCTAGCCTGTGCCTAGCCTGTGGCTAGCCTGTGCCTAGCCTATGTCTAGCCTGTGTCTTGCCTTTGTCTAGCCTGTGTCTAGCCTGTGTCTAGCCTGTGTCTAGCCTGTGTCTAGCCTGTGTCTAGCCTGTGTCTAGCCTGTGTCTAGCCTGTGTCTAGCCTGTGTCTAGCCTGTGTCTAGCCTGTGTCTAGCCTGTGTCTAGCCTGTGTCCAGCCTGTGTCTAGCCTGTGTCTAGCCTGTGTCTAGCCTGTGTCTAGCCTGTGTCTAGCCTGTGTCTAGCATGTGTCTACCCTGTGTCTAAGCTGTGCGTAGCCTGTGTCTAGCCTGTGTCTAGCCTGTATCTAGCCTGTGTCTAGCCTGTGTCTAGCCTGTGTCTAGCCTGTGTCTAGCCTGTGTCTAGCCTGTGTCTAACCTGTGTCTAGCATGTGTCTAGCCTGTGTCTAGCATGTGTCTAGCCTGTGTCTAGCCTGTGTCTAGCCTGTGTCTAGCCTGTGTCTAGCTTGTGTCTAGCCTGTGTCTAGCCTGTGTCTAGCCAGTGTCTAGCCAGTGCCTAGCCTGTGCCTAGCCTGTGCATAGCCTGTGCCTAGCCTGTGCCTAGCCTGTGTCTAGCCTGTGCCTTGCCTGAGACAGGCATGTGCATACCGTGTGCCTAGCCAGTGTCTAGCCAGTGTCTAGCCCGTGTCTAGCCAGTGTCTAGCCAGTGTCTAGCCAGTGTCTAGCCAGTGTCTAGCCAGTGTCTAGCCAGTGTCTAGCCAGTGCCTAGCCTGTGCCTAGCCAGTGTCTAGCCTGTGTCTAGCCTGTGTCTAGCCTGTGTCTAGCCTGTGTCTAGCCTGTGTCTAGCCTGTGTCTAGCCTGTGTCTAGCATGTGTCTAGCCTGTGTCTAGCCTGTGTCTAGCCTGTGTCTAGCTTGTGTCTACCCTGTGTCTAGCCTGTGTCTAGCCTGAATCTAGCCTGTGTCTAGCCTGTTTCTAGCCTGTGTCTAGCCTTTGTCTGGCCTGTGTCTACCCTGTGTCTAGCCTGTGTCTAGCTTGTGTCTAGCCAGTGTCTAGCCTGTGTCTAGCCTGTGTCTAGCTTGTGTCTAGCCAGTGTCTAGCCTGTGTCTAGCCTGTGTCGAGCCTGTGTCTAGCCTGTGTTTAGAATGTGTCTAGCCTGTGTCTAGCCTGTGTCTAGCCTGTGTTAAGCCTGCGTCTATCCTGTGTCTTGCCTGTGTCTAGCCTAAGCCTAGCCAGTGTATAGCCTCTTTCTAGCCTGTGTCTAGTCTGTGTCTAGTCTGTGTCTAGCCGGTGTCTAGCCGGTGTCTAGCCTGTGCCTAGCCTGTGCCTAGCCTGTGACTGGCCTGTGCCTAGCCTGTGCCTAGCTTGTGCCTAGCCTGTGCCTAGCCTGTGCCTTGCCTGTGCCTAGCCTGTGCCTAGCCTGTGTCTAGCCTTTGTCTGGCCTGTGTCTACCCTGTGTCTAGCCTGTGTCTAGCTTGTGTCTAGCCAGTGTCTAGCCTGTGTCTAGCCTGTGTCGAGCCTGTGTCTAGCCTGTGTCTAGCCTGTGTTTAGAATGTGTCTAGCCTGTGTCTAGCCTGTGTCTAGCCTTTGTCTAGCCTGTGCCTAGCCTGTTGCTAGCCTGTGCCTAGCCTATGTCTAGCCTATGTCTTGCCTTTGTCTAGCCTGTGTCTAGCCTGTGTCTAGCCTGTGTCTAGCCTGTGTTCAGCCTGTGTATAGCCTGTGTCTAGCCTGTGTCTAGCCTGTGTCTAGCCTGCGTCTAGCCTGCGTCTAGCCTGTGTCTAGCCTGTGTCTAGCATGTGTCTACCCTGTGTCTAAGCTGTGCGTAGCCTGTGTCTAGCCTGTGTCTAGACTGTGTCTAGCCTGTGTCTAGCCTGTGTCTAGCATGTGTCTACCCTGTGTCTAAGCTGTGCGTAGCCTGTGTCTAGCCTGTGTCTAGACTGTGTCTAGCCTGTGTCTAGCCTGTGTCTAGCCTGTGTCTAGCATGTGTCTAGCCTGTGTCTAGCCTGTGTCTAGCCTGTGTCTAGCTTGTGTCTAGCCTGTGTCTAGCCTGTGTCTAGCCTGAATCTAACCTGTGTCTAGCCTGTGTCTAGCCTGTGTCTAGCCTGTTTTTAGCCTGTGCCTAGCCAGTGTCTAGCCTGTGCCCAGCCAGTGTCTAGCCTGTGTCTAGCCTGTGTCTAGCCTGTGTCTAGCCTGTGTCTAGCCTGTGTCTAGCCTGTGTCTAGCCTGTGTCTAGCCTGTGTCTAGCCTGTGCCTAGCCAGTGTCTAGCCTGTGCCTAGCCGGTGTCTAGCCTGTGCCCAGCCAGTGTCTAGCCTGTGCCCAGCCAGTGTCTAGCCTGTGTCTAGCCTGTGCCTAGCCAGTTTCTAGCCTGTGTCTAGCCTGTGCCTTGCCTGTGACTGGCATGTGCATAGCCTGTGCCTAGCCTGTGTCTAGCCTGTGTCTAGCCTGTGCCTTGCCTGAGACTGGCATGTGCATAGCGTATGCCTAGCCAGTGTCTCGCCTGTGCCTAGCCAGTGTCTCGCCTGTGCCTAGCCAGTGTCTCGCCTGTGCCTAGCCAGTGTCTAGCCTATGCCCAGCCAGTGTCTAGCCTGTGCCCAGCCAGTGTCTAGCCTGTGTCTAGCCTGTGTCTAGCCTGTGTCTAGCCTGTGCCTGGCCAGTTTCTAGCCTATGTCTACCCTGTGTCTAGCCTGTGTCTAGCCTGTGTCTAGCCTGTGTCTAGCCTGTGTCTAGCCTGTGTCTAGCCTGTGTCTAGCCTGTGTCTAGCCTGTGTCTTGCCTGTGTCTAGCCTGTGTCTAGCCTGTATCTAGCCTGTGTCTTGCCTGTGTCTAGCCTGTGTCTAGCCTGTGTCTATCATGTGTCTAGCCTGTGTCTAGCCTGTGTCTAGCCTGTGTCTAGCTTGTGTCTAGCCTGTTTCTAGTCTGTGCCAAGCCAGTATCTAGCCTGTGCCTAGCCAGTGTCTAGCCTGTGTCTATCCTGTGCCTTGCCTGTGACTGGCATGTGCATAGCCTGTGCCTAGCCAGTGTCTAGCCTGTGTCTAGCCTGTGCCTTGCCTGAGACTGGCATGTGCATAGCGTATGCCTAGCCAGTGTCTAGCCAGTGCCTAGCCTGTGCCTAGCCAGTATCTAGCCTTTGTCTAGCCTGTGCATCGCCAGCGTCTAGCCTGTGCCATGCCAGTGTGTAGCCTCTGTCTAGCCTGTGTCTAGTCTGTGTCTTGACCGTGTCTAGCCGGTGTCTAGCCTGTGTCTAGCCTGTGTCTAGCCTGTGTCTAGCCTGTGTCTAGCCTGTGTCTAGCCTGTGTCTAGCCTGTGTCTAGCCTGTGTCTAGCCTGTGTCTAGCCTGTGTCTAGCCTGTGTCTAGCCTGTGTCTAGCCTGTTTCTAGCCTTTGTCTAGCCTGTGTCTAGCCTGTGTCAAGCATGTGCCTAGCCTCTGCCTAGCCTGTGTCTAGCCTGTGTCGAGCCTGTGTCTAGCCTGTGTCTAGCCTGTGTTTAGAATGTGTCTAGCCTGTGTCTAGCCTGTGCCTAGCCTGTGTCTAGCCTGTGTTTAGCCTGTGTCTATCCTGTGTCTTGCCTGTGTCTAGCCTGTGTCTAGCCTGTGTCTAGCCTGTGTTTAGCCTGTGTCTAGCCTGTGTCTAGCCTGTGTCTAGCCTGTGTCTAGCCTGTGTCTAGCCTGTGTCTAGCCTGTGTCTAGCCTGTGTCTAGCCTGTGTCTAGCCTGTGTCTAGCCTGTGTCTAGCCTGTGTCTAGCCTTTGTCTGGCCTGTGGCTACCCTGTGTCTAGCATGTGCCTAGCCTCTTCCTAGCCTGTACCTAGCCTGTGCCTAGCCTGTGTCTAGCCTGTGTCTAGCCTGTGCCTTGCCTGTGACTGGCATGTGCATAGCCTGTGCCTAGCCAGTGTCTAGCCTGTATCTAGCCTGTGCCTTGCCTGAGACAGGCATGTGCATAGCGTGTGCCTAGCCAGTGTCTAGCCAGTGCGTAGCCTGTGCCTAGCCAGTGTCTAGCCTTTGTCTAGCCTGTGCATAGCCTGTGTCTAGCCTAAGCCTAGCCAGTGTATAGCCTCTGTCTAGCCTGTGTCTAGTCTGTGTCTAGTCTGTGTCTAGCCGGTGTCTAGCCGGTGTCTAGCCTGTGCCTAGCCTGTGCCTAGCCTGTGACTGGCCTGTGCCTAGCCTGTGCCTAGCTTGTGCCTAGCCTGTGCCTAGCCTGTGCCTAGCCTGTGCCTAGCCTGTGCCTAGCCTGTGGCTAGCCTGTGCCTAGCCTATGTCTAGCCTGTGTCTTGCCTTTGTCTAGCCTGTGTCTAGCCTGTGTCTAGCCTGTGTCTAGCCTGTGTCTAGCCTGTGTCTAGCCTGTGTCTAGCCTGTGTCTAGCCTGTGTCTAGCCTGTGTCTAGCCTGTGTCTAGCCTGTGTCTAGCCTGTGTCTAGCCTGTGTCCAGCCTGTGTCTAGCCTGTGTCTAGCCTGTGTCTAGCCTGTGTCTAGCCTGTGTCTAGCCTGTGTCTAGCATGTGTCTACCCTGTGTCTAAGCTGTGCGTAGCCTGTGTCTAGCCTGTGTCTAGCCTGTATCTAGCCTGTGTCTAGCCTGTGTCTAGCCTGTGTCTAGCCTGTGTCTAGCCTGTGTCTAGCCTGTGTCTAACCTGTGTCTAGCATGTGTCTAGCCTGTGTCTAGCATGTGTCTAGCCTGTGTCTAGCCTGTGTCTAGCCTGTGTCTAGCCTGTGTCTAGCTTGTGTCTAGCCTGTGTCTAGCCTGTGTCTAGCATGTGTCTAGCCTGTGTCTAGCCTGTGCCTAGCCTGTGTCTAGCCTGTGCCTAGCCTGTGCCTAGCCTGTGTCTAGCCTGTGCCTTGCCTGAGACAGGCATGTGCATACCGTGTGCCTAGCCAGTGTCTAGCCAGTGTCTAGCCTGTGTCTAGCCAGTGTCTAGCCAGTGTCTAGCCTGTGTCTAGCCTGTGTCTAGCCTGTGTCTAGCCTGTGTCTAGCCTGTGTCTAGCCTGTGCCTAGCCCTGTGTCTAGCCTGTGTCTAGCCTGTGTCTAGCCTGTGTCTGGCCTAGCCTGTCTAGCCTGTGTCTAGCCTGTGTCTAGCATGTGTCTAGCCTGTGTCTAGCCTGTGTCTAGCCTGTGTCTAGCCTGTGTCTAGCCTGTGTCTAGCCTGTGTCTAGCCTGTGTCTAGCCTGTGTCTAGCCTGTGTCTAGCCTGTGTCTAGCCTTTGTCTGGCCTGTGTCTACCCTGTGTCTAGCCTGTGTCTAGCTTGTGTCTAGCCAGTGTCTAGCCTGTGTCTAGCCTGTGTCTAGCTTGTGTCTAGCCAGTGTCTAGCCTGTGTCTAGCCTGTGTCGAGCCTGTGTCTAGCCTGTGTTTAGAATGTGTCTAGCCTGTGTCTAGCCTGTGTCTAGCCTGTGTTAAGCCTGTGCGTCTATCCTGTGTCTTGCCTGTGTCTAGCCTAAGCCTAGCCAGTGTGCCCCTTCTAGCCTGTGTCTAGTCTGTGTCTAGTCTGTGTCTAGCCGGTGTTCAGCCGGTGTCTAGCCTGTCCTAGCCTGTGCCTAGCCTGTGACTGGCCTGTGCCTAGCCTGTGCCTAGCTTGTGCCTAGCCTGTGCCTAGCCTGTGTCTAGCCTGTGTCTAGCCTGTGTCTAGCCTGTGTCTAGCCTTTGTCTGGCCTGTGTCTACCCTGTGTCTAGCCTGTGTCTAGCTTGTGTCTAGCCAGTGTCTAGCCTGTGTCTAGCCTGTGTCGAGCCTGTGTCTAGCCTGTGTCTAGCCTGTGTTTAGAATGTGTCTAGCCTGTGTCTAGCCTGTGTCTAGCCTTTGTCTAGCCTGTGCCTAGCCTGTTGCTAGCCTGTGCCTAGCCTATGTCTAGCCTATGTCTTGCCTTTGTCTAGCCTGTGTCTAGCCTGTGTCTAGCCTGTGTCTAGCCTGTGTCCAGCCTGTGTATAGCCTGTGTCTAGCCTGTGTCTAGCCTGTGTCTAGCCTGTGTCTAGCCTGCGTCTAGCCTGTGTCTAGCCTGTGTCTAGCATGTGTCTACCCTGTGTCTAAGCTGTGCGTAGCCTGTGTCTAGCCTGTGTCTAGACTGTGTCTAGCCTGTGTCTAGCCTGTGTCTAGCCTGTGTCTAGCCTGTGTCTAGCCTGTGTCTAGCCTGTGCCTAGCCAGTGTCTAGCCTGTGTCTAGCTTGTGTCTAGCTTGTGTCTAGCCTGTGTCTAGCCTGTGTCTAGCCTGTGTCTAGCCTGTGTCTAGCCTGTGCCTTGCCTGTGTCTAGTCTGTGCCTTGCCAGTGTCTAGCGTGTGCCCAGCCTGTGTCTAGCCTGTGTCTAGCCTGTGCCTAGCCAGTTTGTAGCCTGTGCTTAGCCAGTGTCTAGTCTGTGCCTAGCCAGTGTCTAGCCTGTGTCTAGCCTGTGTCTAGCCTGTGTCTAGCCTGTGTCTAGCCTGTGTCTAGCCTGTGTCTAGCCTGTGCCTAGCCTGTGTCTAGCCTGTGCCTAGCCTGTGTCTAGCCTGTGCCTAGCCTGTGTCTAGCCTGTGTCTAGCCTGTGCCTAGCCAGTTTCAAGCCTGTTTCTAGCCTGTGTCTAGCCTGTGTCTAGCCTGTGTCTAGCCTGTGTAGCTGTTCTAGCCTGTGTCTAGCCTGTGTCTAGCCTGTGTCTAGCCTGTGTCTAGCCTGTGTCTAGCCTGTGTCTAGCCTGTGTCTAGCCTGTGTCTAGCCTGTGTCTAGCCCTGTGTCTAGCCTGTGCCTAGCCTGTGTCTAGCCAGTGCCTAGCCTGTGCCTAGCCTGTGTCTAGCCTGTGTCTAGCCTGTGTCTAGCCTGTGTCTAGCCTGTGCCTAGCCTGTGTCTAGCCTGTGTCTAGCCTGTGTCTAGCCTGTGCCTTGCCTGAGACAGGCATGTGCCTAGCGTGTGCCTAGCCAGTGTCTAGCCAGTGCCTAGCCTGTGCCTAGCCAGTGTCTAGCCTTTGTCTAGCCTGTGCTTAGCCTGTGTCTAGCCTGTGCCTAGCCAGTGTCTAGCCTCTGTCTAGCCTGTGTCTAGCCTGTGTCTAGCCTGTGTCTAGCCGGTGTCTAGCCTGTGTCTAGCCTGTGCCTAGCCTGTGCCTAGCTTGTGCCTAGCCTGTGCCTAGCCTGTGCCTAGCTTGTGCCTAGCCTGTGCCTAGCCTGTGCCTAGCCTGTGCCTAGCCTGTGCCTAGCCTGTGTCTAGCCTGTGCCTAGCCTATGTCTAGCCTGTGTCTAGCCTGTGTCTAGCCTGTGTCTAGCCTGTGCCTAGCTTGTGCCTAGCCTGTGCCTAGCCTGTGCCTAGCCTGTGCCTAGCCTGTGCCTAGCCTGTGGCTAGCCTGTGCCTAGCCTGTGTCTAGCCTGTGTCTAGCCTGTGTCTAGCCTGTGTCTAGCCTGTGTCTAGCCTGTGTCTAGCCTGTGTCTAGCCTGTGTCTAGCCTGTGTCTGGCCTGTGTCCAGCCTGTGTCTAGCCTGTGTCTAGCCTGTGTCTAGCCTGTGTCTAGCCTGTGTCTAGCCTGTGTCTAGCATGTGTCTACCCTGTGTCTAAGCTGTGCGTAGCCTGTGTCTAGCCTGTGTCTAGCCTGTATCTAGCCTGTGTCTAGCCTGTGTCTAGCCTGTGTCTAGCCTGTGTCTAGCCTGTGCCTAGCCTGTGGCTAGCCTGTGCCTAGCCTATGTCTAGCCTGTGTCTTGCCTTTGTCTAGCCTGTGTCTAGCCTGTGTCTAGCCTGTGTCTAGCCTGTGTCTAGCCTGTGTCTAGCCTGTGTCTAGCCTGTGTCTAGCCTGTGTCAAGCCTGTGTCTAGCCTGTGTCTAGCCTGTGTCTCAGCCTGTGTCTAGCCTGTGTCTAGCCTGTGTCTAGCCTGCGTCTAGCCTGTGTCCAGCCTGTGTCTAGCCTGTGTCTAGCATGTGTCTACCCTGTGTCTAAGCTGTGCGTAGCCTGTGTCTAGCCTGTGTCTAGCCTGTGTCTAGCCTGTGTCTAGCCTGTGTCTAGCCTGTGTCTAGCCTGTGTCTAGCCTGTGTCTAGCCTGTGTCTAGCCTGTGTCTAGCCTGTGTCTAGCCTGTGTCTAGCCTGTGTCTAGCCTGTGTCTAGCATGTGTCTAGCCTGTGTCTAGCATGTGTCTAGCCTGTGTCTAGCCTGTGTCTAGCCTGTGTATAGCCTGTGTCTAGCTTGTGTCTAGCCTGTGTCTAGCCTGTGCCTAGCCAGTGTCTAGCCAGTGCCTAGCCTGTGCCTAGCCTGTGCCTAGCCTGTGTCTAGCCTGTGCCTTGCCTGAGACAGGCATGTGCATAGCGTGTGCCTAGCCAGTGTCTAGCCAGTGTCTAGCCAGTGTCTAGCCAGTGTCTAGCCCTGTGCCTAGCCAGTGTCTAGCCAGTGTCTAGCCAGTGTCTAGCCAGTGCTTAGCCTGTGCCTAGCCAGTGTCTAGCCTGTGTCTAGCCTGTGTCTAGCCTGTGTCTAGCCTGTGTCTAGCCTATGTCTAGCCTGTGTCCAGCCTGTGTCTAGCCTTTGTCTAGCCTGTGTCTAGCCTGTGTCTAGCCTCTGTTTAGCCTGTGTCTAGCATCTGTGTCTAGCCTGTGTCTAGCCTGTGTCTAGCCTGTGTCTAGCTTGTGTCTAGCCTGTGTCTAGCCTGTGTCTAGCCTGAATCTAGCCTGTGTCTAGCCTGTGTCTAGCCTGTGTCTAGCCTGTTTCTAGCCTGTGCCTAGCCAGTGTCTAGCCTGTGCCCAGCCAGTGTCTAGCCTGTGTCTAGCCTGTGTCTAGCCTGTGTCTAGCCTGTGTCTAGCCTGTGTCTAGCCTGTGCCTAGCCTGTGTCTAGCCTGTGCCTAGCCTGTGTCTAGCCTGTGCCCTAGCTTGTGTCTAGCCTGTGCCCAGCCAGTGTCTAGCCTGTGTCTAGCCTGTGCCTAGCCAGTTTCTAGCCTGTGTCTAGCCTGTGCCTTGCCTGTGACTGGCATGTGCATAGCCTGTGCCTAGCCTGTGTCTAGCCTGTGTCTAGCCTGTGTCTAGCCTGTGCCTTGCCTGAGACTGGCATGTGCATAGCGTATGCCTAGCCAGTGTCTCGCCTGTGCCTAGCCAGTGTCTCGCCTATGCCTAGCCTGTGTCTAGCCTATGCCCAGCCAGTGTCTACCCTGTGCCCAGCCAGTGTCTAGCCTGTGTCTAGCCTGTGTCTAGCCTGTGTCTAGCCTGTGCCTGGCCAGTTTCTAGCCTGTGTCTAGCCTGTGTCTAGCCTGTGTCTAGCCTGTGTCTAGCCTGTGTCTAGCCTGTGTCTAGCCTGTGTCTAGCCTGTGTCTAGCCTGTGTCTAGCCTGTGTCTAGCCTGTGTCTAGCCTGTGTCTTGCCTGTGTCTAGCCTGTGTCTAGCCTGTGTCTAGCCTGTGTCTAGCCTGTGTCTAGCCTGTGTCTAGCCTGTGTCTAGCCTGTGTCTAGCCTGTGTCTAGCCTGTGTCTAGCCTGTGTCTAGCCTGTGTCTAGCCTGTGTCTAGCCTGTGTCTAGCCTGTATCTAGCCTGTGCCTAGCCAGTTTCTAGCCTGTGTCTAGCCTGTGCCTTGCCTGTGACTGGCATGTGCATAGCCTGTGCCTAGCCAGTGTCTAGCCTGTGTCTAGCCTGTGCCTTGCCTGAGACCTGGCATGTGCATAGCGTATGCCTAGCCAGTGTCTAGCCAGTGCCTAGCCTGTGCCTAGCCAGTATCTAGCCTTTGTCTAGCCTGTGCATAGCCTGTGTCTAGCCTGTGCCTAGCCAGTGTATAGCCTCTGTCTAGCCTGTGTCTAGTCAGTGTCTAGCCTGTGTCTAGCCGGTGTCTAGCCTGTGTCTAGCCTGTGTCTAGCCTGTGTCTAGCCTGTGTCTAGCCTGTGTCTAGCCTGTGTCTAGCCTGTGTCTAGCCTGTGCCTAGCCTGTGTCTAGCCTGTGTCTAGCCTGTGTCTAGCCTGTGTCTAGCCTGTGTCTAGCCTGTGTCTAGCCTGTGTCTAGCCTGTGTCTAGCCTGTGTCTAGCCTGTGTCTAGCCTGTGTCTAGCCTGTGTCTAGCCTGTGTCTAGCCTGTGTCTAGCCTGTGTCTAGCCTGTGTCTAGCCTGTGTCTAGCCTGTGTCTAGCCTGTGTCTAGCCTGTGTCTAGCCTGTGTCTAGCCTGTGTCTAGCCAGTGCCTGTGCCTAGCCTGTGTCTAGCCTGTGCCTAGCCAGTGTCTAGCCTGTGTCATAGCCTGTGTCTAGCCTGTGTCTAGCCTGTGTCTAGCCTGTCTCTAGCCATGTGTCTAGCCTGTGTCTAGCCTGTGTCTAGCCTGTGCCTAGCCTGTGTCTAGCCTGTGCCTAGCCTGTGTCTAGCCTGTGTCTAGCCTGTGTCTAGCCCTGTGTCTAGCCTGTGCCTAGCCTGTGTCTAGCCTGTGTCTAGCCTGTGTCTAGCCTGTGTCTAGCCTGTGTCTAGCCTGTGCCTAGCCAGTGTCTAGCCTGTGTCTAGCCTGTGTCTAGCCTGTGCCTAGCCAGTGTCTAGCCTGTGTCTAGCCTGTGCCTAGCCAGTGTCTAGCCTGTGTCTAGCCTGTGTCTAGCCTGTGTCTAGCCTGTGTCTAGCCTGTGTCTAGCCTGTGTCTAGCCTGTGTCTAGCCTGTGTCTAGCCTGTGTTTAGCCTGTGTCTAGCCTGTGTCTAGCCTGTGTCTAGCCTGTGTCTAGCCTGTGTCTAGCCTGTGTCTAGCCTGTGCCTAGCCTGTGCCTAGCCTGTGTCTAGCCTGTGCCTAGCCTGTGCCTAGCCAGTGTCTAGCCTGTGTCTAGCCTGTGTCTAGCCTGTGTCTAGCCTGTGTCTAGCCTGTGTCTAGCCTGTGTCTAGCCTGTGTCTAGCCTGTGTCTAGCCTGTGTCTAGCCTGTGTCTAGCCTGTGTCTAGCCTGTGTCTAGCCTGTGTCTAGCCTGTGTCTAGCCTGTGTCTAGCCTGTGTCTAGCCTGTGTCTAGCCTGTGTCTAGCCTGTGTCTAGCCTGTGCCTAGCCAGTGTCTAGCCTGTGCCTAGCCAGTGTCTAGCCTGTGTCTAGCCTGTGTCTAGCCTGTGTCTAGCCAGTTTCTAGCCTGTGTCTAGCCTGTGTTTAGCCTGTGTCTAGCCTGTGTCTAGCCTGTGTCTAGCCTGTGTCTAGCCTGTGTCTAGCCTGTGTCTAGCCTGTGTCTAGCCTGTGTCTAGCCTGTGTCTAGCCTGTGTCTAGCCTGTGTCTAGCCTGTGTCTAGCCTGTGTCTAGCCTGTGTCCTAGCCTGTGTCTAGCCTGTGTCTAGCCTGTGTCTAGCCTGTGTCTAGCCTGTGTCTAGCCTGTGTCTAGCCTGTGTCTAGCTTGTGTCTAGCCAGTCTCTAGCCTGTGCCCATTCAGTGTCTAGCCTGTGCCTAGCCTGTGTCTAGCCAGTTTCTAGCGTTTGTCTAGCCTGTGTCTAGCCAGTGTCTAGTCTGTGTCTAGCCTGTGTCTAGCCTGTGTCTAGCCTGTGTCTTGCCTTTGTCTAGCCTTTGTCTAGCCTGTGCTTAGCCTGTGTCTAACATGTGCCTAGCCTCTGCCTAGCCTGTACCTAGCCAGTGCCTAGCCTGTACCTTGCAAGTACCTAGCCTGTACCTAGCCAGTGCCTAGCCTGTACATAGCCATTGTCTAGCCTGTGCCCAGCCAGTGTCTAGCCTGGGTCTAGCCTGTGCCTAGCCAGTTTCTAGCCTTTGTCTAGCCTGTGCTAAGCCAGTGTCTAGTCTGTGCCAAGCCAGTGTCTACCCTGTGTCTAGCCTGTGTCTAGCCTGTGTCTAGCCTGTGTCTAGCCTGTGTCTAGCCTGTTTCTAGCCTGTGTCTAGCCTGTGTCTAGCCTGTGTCTAGCCTGTGCCTTGCCTGAGACAGGCATGTGCATAGCGTGTGCCTAGCCAGTGTCTAGCCAGTGCCTAGCCTGTGCCTAGCCAGTGTCTAGCCTTTGTCTAGCCTGTGCATAGCCTGTGTCTAGCCTGTGCCTAGCCAGTGTATAGCCTGTGCCTAGCCAGTGTCTAGCCTGTGACCAGCCAGTGTCTAGCCTGTGTCTATCTTTTGCCTAGCCAGTTTCTAGCCTGTGTCTAGCCTGTGTCTAGCCTGTGCCTTGCCTGAGACTGGCATGTGCATAGCCTGTGCCTAGCCAGTGTCTAGCCTGTGTCTAGCCTGTGCCTTGCCTGAGACTGGCATGTGCATAGCGTGTGCCTAGCCAGTGTCTAGCGTGTGTCTAGCCTGTGCCTTGCCTGAGACTGACATGTGCATAGCGTGTGCCTAGCCAGTGTCTAGCCATTGTCTAGCCTGTGCCTAGCCAGTGTCTAGCCTGTGCCTAGGCAGTGTCTAGCCTGTGTCTAGCCTGTGTCTAGCCTGTGTCTAGCCTGTTTCTAGCCTGTGTCTGGCCTGTGTCTAGCCTGTGTCTAGCCTCTGCCTAGCCTGTACCTAGCCAGTGCCTGTACCTAGCCAGTACCTAGCCTGTACCTAGCCAGTGTCTAGCCTGTTCATAGCCATTGTCTAGCCTGTTCATAGCCATTGTCTAGCCTGCTCATAGCCATTGTCTAGCCTGTGCCTAGCCAGTGTCTAGTCTGTGCCTAGCCAGTGTCTAGCCTGTGCCCAGCCTGTGTCTAGCCTCTGTCTGGCCTGTGTCTAGCCCCTGTCTGGCCTGTGTCTAGCCTGTGTCTAGCTTGTGTCTAGCCTGTGTCTAGCCTGTGTCTAGCCTGTGTCTAGCCTGTGCCTAGCCAGTGTTTAGCCTGTGCCTAGCCAGTGTCTAGCCTGTGCCCAGCCAGTGTCTAGCCTGTGTCTAGCCTGTGCCTAGCCAGTTTCTAGCCTGTGTCTAGCCTGTTTCTAGCCTGTGTCTAGCCTGTGTCTAGCCTGTCTCTAGCTTGTCTCTAGCCAGTATCTAGCTTGTGTTTAGCCTGTGTCTAGCCTGTGTCTAGCCTGTGTTTAGAATGTGTCTAGCCTGTGTCTAGCCTGTGTCTAGCCTGTGTCTAGCCTGTGCCTTGCCTGTGTCTAGTCTGTGCCTTGCCAGTGTCTAGCGTGTGCCCAGCCTGTGTCTAGCCTGTGTCTAGCCTGTGCCTAGCCAGTTTGTAGCCTGTGCTTAGCCAGTGTCTAGTCTGTGCCAAGCCAGTGTCTAGCCTGTGTCTAGCCTGTTTCTAGCCTGTGTCTAGCCTCTGTCTGGCCTGTGTCTAGCCTGTGTCTAGCCTGTGCCTAGCCAGTGTTTAGCCTGTGCCTAGCCAGTGTCTAGTCTGTGCCCAGCCAGTGTCTAGCCTGTGTCTAGCCTGTGCCTAGCCAGTTTCAAGCCTGTTTCTAGCCTGTTTCTAGCCTGTGTCTAGCCTGTGTCTAGCCTGTGTCTAGCCTGTTTCTAGCTTGTGTCTAGCCAGTGTCTAGCCTGTGTCTAGCCTGTGTCTAGCCTGTGTCTAGCCTGTGTGTAGAATGTGTCTAGCCTGTGTCTAGCCTGTGTCTAGCCTGTGTCTAGCCTGTGTCTATCCTGTGTCTAGCCTGTGTCTAGCCTGTGTCTAGCCTGTGTCTAGGCTGTGTCTAGCCTGTGTCTAGCCTGTGTCTAGCCTGTTTCTAGCCTGTGTCTAGCCTGTGTCTAGCCTGTGTCTAGCCTGTGCCTAGCCTTTGTCTGGCCTGTGTCTAGCCTGTGCCTAGCCTGTGCCTAGCCTGTGGCTAGCCTGTGCCTAGCCTATGTCTAGCCTGTGTCTTGCCTTTGTCTAGCCTGTGTCTAGCCTGTGTCTAGCCTGTGTCTAGCCTGTGTCTAGCCTGTGTCTAGCCTGTGTCCAGCCTGTGTCTAGCCTGTGTCAAGCCTGTGTCTAGCCTGTGTCTAGCCTGCGTCTAGCCTGTGTCTAGCCTGTGTCTAGCCTGTGTCTAGCCTGCGTCTAGCCTGTGTCCAGCCTGTGTCTAGCCTGTGTCTAGCATGTGTCTACCCTGTGTCTAAGCTGTGCGTAGCCTGTGTATAGCCTGTGTCTAGCCTGTGTCTAGCCTGTGTCTAGCCTGTGTCTAGCTTGTGTCTAGCCTGTGTCTAGCCTGTGTCTAGCCTGTGTCTAGCCTGTGTCTAGCCTGTGTCTAGCCTGTGTCTAGCCTGTTTCTAGCCTGTGTCTAGCATGTGTCTAGCCTGTGTCTAGCATGTGTCTAGCCTGTGTCTAGCCTGTGTCTAGCCTGTGTATAGCCTGTGTCTAGCTTGTGTCTAGCCTGTGTCTAGCCTGTGCCTAGCCAGTGTCTAGCCAGTGCCTAGCCTGTGCCTAGCCTGTGCCTAGCCTGTGTCTAGCCTGTGCCTTGCCTGAGACAGGCATGTGCATAGCGTGTGCCTAGCCAGTGTCTAGCCAGTGTCTAGCCAGTGTCTAGCCAGTGTCTAGCCCGTGCCTAGCCAGTGTCTAGCCAGTGTCTAGCCAGTGTCTAGCCAGTGCCTAGCCTGTGCCTAGCCAGTGTCTAGCCTGTGTCTAGCCTGTGTCTAGCCTGTGTCTAGCCTGTGTCTAGCCTGTGTCTAGCCTGTGTCTAGCCTGTGTCTAGCCTGTGTCTAGCCTGTGTCTAGCCTGTGTCTAGCCTGTGTCTAGCCTGTGTCTAGCATGTGTCTAGCCTGTGTCTAGCCTGTGTCTAGCCTGTGTCTAGCTTGTGTCTAGCCTGTGTCTAGCCTGTGTCTAGCCTGAATCTAGCCTGTGTCTAGCCTGTGTCTAGCCTGTGTCTAGCCTGTTTCTAGCCTGTGCCTAGCCAGTGTCTAGCCTGTGCCCAGCCAGTGTCTAGCCTGTGTCTAGCCTGTGTCTAGCCTGTGTCTAGCCTGTGTCTAGCCTGTGTCTAGCCTGTGTCTAGCCTGTGTCTAGCCTGTGCCTAGCCAGTGTCTAGCCTGTGCCTAGCCAGTGTCTAGCCTGTGCCCAGCCAGTGTCTAGCCAGTGCCCAGCCAGTGTCTAGCCTGTGTCTAGCCTGTGCCTAGCCAGTTTCTAGCCTGTGTCTAGCCTGTGCCTTGCCTGTGACTGGCATGTGCATAGCCTGTGCCTAGCCTGTGTCTAGCCTGTGTCTAGCCTGTGTCTAGCCTGTGCCTTGCCTGAGACTGGCATGTGCATAGCGTATGCCTAGCCAGTGTCTCGCCTGTGCCTAGCCAGTGTCTCGCCTGTGCCTAGCCAGTGTCTAGCCTATGCCCAGCCAGTGTCTACCCTGTGCCCAGCCAGTGTCTAGCCTGTGTCTAGCCTGTGTCTAGCCTGTGTCTAGCCTGTGCCTGGCCAGTTTCTAGCCTGTGTCTAGCCTGTGTCTAGCCTGTGTCTAGCCTGTGTCTAGCCTGTGTCTAGCCTGTGTCTAGCCTGTGTCTAGCCTGTGTCTAGCCTGTGTCTAGCCTGTGTCTAGCCTGTGTCTAGCCTGTGTCTTGCCTGTGTCTAGCCTGTGTCTAGCCTGTGTCTAGCCTGTGTCTTGCCTGTGTCTAGCCTGTGTCTAGCCTGTGTCTATCATGTGTCTAGCCTGTGTCTAGCCTGTGTCTAGCCTGTGTCTAGCTTGTGTCTAGCCTGTGTCTAGTCTGTGCCAAGCCAGTATCTAGCCTGTGCCTAGCCAGTGTCTAGCCTGTGTCTATCCTGTGCCTTGCCTGTGACTGGCATGTGCATAGCCTGTGCCTAGCCAGTGTCTAGCCTGTGTCTAGCCTGTGCCTTGCCTGAGACTGGCATGTGCATAGCGTATGCCTAGCCAGTGTCTAGCCAGTGCCTAGCCTGTGCCTAGCCAGTATCTAGCCTTTGTCTAGCCTGTGCATCGCCAGCGTCTAGCCTGTGCCATGCCAGTGTGTAGCCTCTGTCTAGCCTGTGTCTAGTCTGTGTCTTGACGGTGTCTAGCCGGTGTCTAGCCTGTGTCTAGCCTGTGTCTAGCCTGTGTCTAGCCTGTGTCTAGCCTGTGTCTAGCCTGTGTCTAGCCTGTGTCTAGCCCGTGTCTAGCCTGTGTCTAGCCTGTGTCTAGCCTGTGTCTAGCCTGTGTCTAGCCTGTGTCTAGCCTGTGTCTAGCCTGTGTCTAGCCTGTGTCTAGCCTGTGTCTAGCCTGTTTCTAGCCTTTGTCTAGCCTGTGTCTAGCCTGTGTCAAGCATGTGCCTAGCCTCTGCCTAGCCTGTACCTAGCCAGTGCCTGTACCTAGCCAGTACCTAGCCTGTACCTAGCCAGTGCCTAGCCTGTTCATAGCCATTGTCTAGCCTGTTCATAGCCATTGTCTAGCCTGCTCATAGCCATTGTCTAGCCTGTGCCTAGCCAGTGTCTAGTCTGTGCCTAGCCAGTGTCTAGCCTGTGCCCAGCCTGTGTCTAGCCTCTGTCTGGCCTGTGTCTAGCCTGTGTCTAGCCTGTGTCTAGCCTGTGCCTAGCCAGTGTTTAGCCTGTGCCTAGCCAGTGTCTAGCCTGTGCCCAGCCAGTGTCTAGCCTGTGTCTAGCCTGTGTCTAGCCTGTGTCTAGCCTGTGCCTAGCCAGTTTCTAGCCTGTGTCTAGCCTGTTTCTAGCCTGTGTCTAGCCTGTGTCTAGCCTGTGTCTAGCCTGTCTCTAGCTTGTCTCTAGCCAGTATCTAGCTTGTGTTTAGCCTGTGTCTAGCCTGTGTCTAGCCTGTGTTTAGAATGTGTCTAGCCTGTGTCTAGCCTGTGTCTAGCCTGTGTCTATCCTGTGCCTAGCCTGTGTCTAGCCTGTGTCTAGCCTGTTTCTAGCCAGTGTCTAGCCTGTGTCTAGCCTGTGTCTAGCCTGTCTCTAGCTTGTCTCTAGCCAGTATCTAGCTTGTGTTTAGCCTGTGTCTAGCCTGTGTCTAGCCTGTGTTTAGAATGTGTCTAGCCTGTGTCTAGCCTGTGTCTAGCCTGTGTCTATCCTGTGCCTAGCCTGTGTCTAGCCTGTGTCTAGCCTGTGTCTAGCCTGTGTCTACCCTGTGTCTAGCCTGTGCCTAGCTTGTTTCTAGCCAGTGTCAAGTCTGTGTCTAGCCTGTGTCGAGCCTGTGTCTAGCCTGTGTCTAGCCTGTGTTTAGAATGTGTCTAGCCTGTGTCTAGCCTGTGTCTAGCCTGCGCCTAGCCTGTGTCTAGCCTGTGTCTAGCCTGTGTCTAGCCTGTGTCTAGCCTGTGTCTAGCCTGTGTCTAGCCTGTGTCTAGCCTGTGTCTAGCCTTTGTCTGGCCTGTGTCTACCCTGTGTCTAGCATGTGCCTAGCCTCTTCCTAGCCTGTACCTAGCCAGTGCCTAGCCTGTACCTAGCCAGTACCTAGCCTGTACTTAGCCAGTGCCTAACCTGTACATAGCCATTGTCTAGCCTGTACATAGCCATTGTCTAGCCTGTGCCTAGCCAGTGTCTAGCCTGTGCCTAGGCAGTGTCTAGCCTGTGTCTAGCCTGTGTCTAGCCTGTGTCTAGCCTGTTTCTAGCCTGTGTCTGGCCTGTGTCTAGCCTGTGTCTAGCCTGTGTCTAGCCTGTGTCTAGCCTGTGTCTAGCTTGTGTCTAGCCAGTGTCTAGCCTGTGCCCAGTCAGTGTCTAGCCTGTGTCTAGCCTGTGCCTAGCCTGTGTCTAGCCAGTTTCTAGCCTTTGTCTAGCCTGTGTTAAGCCTTTGCCTAGCCTGTCACTAGCCTAAGTCTAGCCTGTGCCTAGCCAGTGTCTAGTCTGTGCCAAGCCAGTGTCTAGCCTGTGTCTAGCCTGTTTCTAGCCTGTGTCTGGCCTGTGTCTAGCCTGTGTCTAGCCTGTGTCTAGCCTGTTTCTAACCTGTGTCTGGCCTGTGTCTAGCCTGTGTCTAGCCTGTGTCTAGCCTGTGTCTAGCCTGTGTCTAGCTTGTGTCTAGCCAGTGTCTAGCCTGTGCCCATTCAGTGTCTAGCCTGTGCCTAGCCTGTGTCTAGCCAGTTTCTAGCGTTTGTCTAGCCTGTGTCTAGCCAGTGTCTAGTCTGTGTCTAGCCTGTGTCTAGCCTGTGTCTAGCCTGTGTCTTGCCTTTGTCTAGCCTTTGTCTAGCCTGTGCTTAGCCTGTGTCTAACATGTGCCTAGCCTCTGCCTAGCCTGTACCTAGCCAGTGCCTAGCCTGTACCTTGCAAGTACCTAGCCTGTACCTAGCCAGTGCCTAGCCTGTACATAGCCATTGTCTAGCCTGTGCCCAGCCAGTGTCTAGCCTGGGTCTAGCCTGTGCCTAGCCAGTTTCTAGCCTTTGTCTAGCCTGTGCTAAGCCAGTGTCTAGTCTGTGCCAAGCCAGTGTTTACCCTGTGTCTAGCCTGTGTCTAGCCTGTGTCTAGCCTGTGTCTAGCCTGTGTCTAGCCTGTTTCTAGCCTGTGTCTAGCCTGTGTCTAGCCTGTGTCTAGCCTGTGCCTTGCCTGAGACAGGCATGTGCATAGCGTGTGCCTAGCCAGTGTCTAGCCAGTGCCTAGCCTGTGCCTAGCCAGTGTCTAGCCTTTGTCTAGCCTGTGCATAGCCTGTGTCTAGCCTGTGCCTAGCCAGTGTATAGCCTGTGCCTAGCCAGTGTCTAGCCTGTGACCAGCCAGTGTCTAGCCTGTGTCTATCTTTTGCCTAGCCAGTTTCTAGCCTGTGTCTAGCCTGTGCCTTGCCTGAGACTGGCATGTGCATAGCCTGTGCCTAGCCAGTGTCTAGCCTGTGTCTAGCCTGTGCCTTGCCTGAGACTGGCATGTGCATAGCGTGTGCCTAGCCAGTGTCTAGCGTGTGTCTAGCCTGTGCCTTGCCTGAGACTGGCATGTGCATAGCGTGTGCCTAGCCAGTGTCTAGCCATTGTCTAGCCTGTGCCTAGCCAGTGTCTAGCCTGTGCCTAGGCAGTGTCTAGCCTGTGTCTAGCCTGTGTCTAGCCTGTGTCTAGCCTGTTTCTAGCCTGTGTCTGGCCTGTGTCTAGCCTGTGTCTAGCCTCTGCCTAGCCTGTACCTAGCCAGTACCTAGCCTGTACCTAGCCAGTGCCTAGCCTGTTCATAGCCATTGTCTAGCCTGTTCATAGCCATTGTCTAGCCTGCTCATAGCCATTGTCTAGCCTGTGCCTAGCCAGTGTCTAGTCTGTGCCTAGCCAGTGTCTAGCCTGTGCCCAGCCTGTGTCTAGCCTCTGTCTGGCCTGTGTCTAGCCCCTGTCCGGCCTGTGTCTAGCCTGTGTCTAGCTTGTGTCTAGCCTGTGTCTAGCCTGTGTCTAGCCTGTGTCTAGCCTGTGCCTAGCCAGTGTTTAGCCTGTGCCTAGCCAGTGTCTAGCCTGTGCCCAGCCAGTGTCTAGCCTGTGTCTAGCCTGTGCCTAGCCAGTTTCTAGCCTGTGTCTAGCCTGTTTCTAGCCTGTGTCTAGCCTGTGTCTAGCCTGTCTCTAGCTTGTCTCTAGCCAGTATCTAGCTTGTGTTTAGCCTGTGTCTAGCCTGTGTCTAGCCTGTGTTTAGAATGTGTCTAGCCTGTGTCTAGCCTGTGTCTAGCCTGTGTCTATCCTGTGCCTAGCCTGTGTCTAGCCTGTGTCTAGCCTGTTTATAGCCAGTGTCTAGCCTGTGTCTAGCCTGTGTCTAGCCTGTCTCTAGCTTGTCTCTAGCCAGTATCTAGCTTGTGTTTAGCCTGTGTCTAGCCTGTGTCTAGCCTGTGTTTAGAATGTGTCTAGCCTGTGTCTAGCCTGTGTCTAGCCTGTGTCTATCCTGTGCCTAGCCTGTATCTAGCCTGTGTCTAGCCTGTGTCTAGCCTGTGTTTACCCTGTGTCTAGCCTGTGCCTAGCTTGTTTCTAGCCAGTGTCAAGTCTGTGTCTAGCCTGTGTCGAGCCTGTGTCTAGCCTGTGTCTAGCCTGTGTTTAGAATGTGTCTAGCCTGTGTCTAGCCTGTGTCTAGCCTGCGCCTAGCCTGTGTCTAGCCTGTGTCTAGCCTGTGTCTAGCCTGTGTCTAGCCTGTGTCTAGCCTGTGTCTAGCCTGTGTCTAGCCTGTGTCTAGCCTTTGTCTGGCCTGTGTCTACCCTGTGTCTAGCATGTGCCTAGCCTCTTCCTAGCCTGTACCTAGCCAGTGCCTAGCCTGTACCTAGCCAGTACCTAGCCTGTACTTAGCCAGTGCCTAACCTGTACATAGCCATTGTCTAGCCTGTTTATAGCCATTGTCTAGCCTGTGCCTAGCCAGTGTCTAGCCTGTGCCTAGGCAGTGTCTAGCCTGTGTCTAGCCTGTGTCTAGCCTGTGTCTAGCCTGTGTCTAGCCTGTGTCTAGCTTGTGTCTAGCCAGTGTCTAGCCTGTGCCCAGTCAGTGTCTAGCCTGTGTCTAGCCTGTGCCTAGCCTGTGTCTAGCCAGTTTCTAGCCTTTGTCTAGCCTGTGTTAAGCCTTTGCCTAGCCTGTCCCTAGCCTAAGTCTAGCCTGTGCCTAGCCAGTGTCTAGTCTGTGCCAAGCCAGTGTCTAGCCTGTGTCTAGCCTGTTTCTAGCCTGTGTCTGGCCTGTGTCTAGCCTGTGTCTAGCCTGTGTCTAGCCTGTGTCTAGCCTGTTTCTAACCTGTGTCTGGCCTGTGTCTAGCCTGTGTCTAGCCTGTGTCTAGCCTGTGTCTAGCCTGTGTCTAGCTTGTGTCTAGCCAGTGTCTAGCCTGTGCCCATTCAGTGTCTAGCCTGTGCCTAGCCTGTGTCTAGCCAGTTTCTAGCGTTTGTCTAGCCTGTGTCTAGCCAGTGTCTAGTCTGTGTCTAGCCTGTGTCTAGCCTGTGTCTAGCCTGTGTCTTGCCTTTGTCTAGCCTTTGTCTAGCCTGTGCTTAGCCTGTGTCTAACATGTTCCTAGCCTCTGCCTAGCCTGTTCCTAGCCAGTGCCTAGCCTGTACCTTGCAAATACCTAGCCTGTACCTAGACAGTGCCTAGCCTGTACATAGCCATTGTCTAGCCTGTGCCCAGCCAGTGTCTAGCCTGGGTCTAGCCTGTGCCTAGCCAGTTTCTAGCCTTTGTCTAGCCTGTGCTAAGCCAGTGTCTAGTCTGTGCCAAGCCAGTGTCTACCCTGTGTCTAGCCTGTGTCTAGCCTGTGTCTAGCCTGTGTCTAGCCTGTTTCTAGCCTGTGTCTAGCCTGTGTCTAGCCTGTGTCTAGCCTGTGCCTTGCCTGAGACAGGCATGTGCATAGCGTGTGCCTAGCCAGTGTCTAGCCAGTGCCTAGCCTGTGCCTAGCCAGTGTCTAGCCTTTGTCTAGCCTGTGCATAGCCTGTGTCTAGCCTGTGCCTAGCCAGTGTATAGCCTGTGCCTAGCCAGTGTCTAGCCTGTGACCAGCCAGTGTCTAGCCTGTGTCTATCTTTTGCCTAGCCAGTTTCTAGCCTGTGTCTAGCCTGTGTCTAGCCTGTGCCTTGCCTGAAACTGGCATGTGCATAGCCTGTGCCTAGCCAGTGTCTAGCCTGTGTCTAGCCTGTGCCTTGCCTGAGACTGGCATGTGCATAGCGTGTGCCTAGCCAGTGTCTAGCGTGTGTCTAGCCTGTGCCTTGCCTGAGACTGGCATGTGCATAGCGTGTGCCTAGCCAGTGTCTAGCCAGTGCCTTGCCTGTGCCTAGCCTGTGCCTAGCCTGTGTGTAGCCTGTGTCTAGCCTGTGCCTTGCCTGTGACTGGCATGTGCATAGCCTGTGCCTAGCCAGTGTCTAGCCTGTGTCTAGCCTGTGCCTTGCCTGAGACTGGCATGTGCATAGCGTGTGCCTAGCCAGTGTCTAGCCAGTGCCTAGCCTGTGCCTAGCCTGTGCCTAGCCTGAATCTAGCCTGTGTCTAGCCAGTTTCTAGTCTTTGTCTAGCTTGTGTCTAGCCTGTGTCTAGCCTGTGTCTAGCCTTTGTCTAGCCTGTGTCTAGCCTGTGTCTAGCCTGTGTCTAGCCTGTGTTTAGCCTGTGTCTAGCCTGTGTCTAGCCTGTGTCTAGCCTGTGTCTAGCCTGTGCCTAGCCAGTGTCTAGCCTGTGACCAGCCAGTGTCAAGCCTGTGCCTTGCCTGTGACTGGCATGTGCATAGCCTGTGCCTAGCCTGTGTCTAGCCTGTGTCTAGCCTGTGTCTAGCCTGTGCCTTGCCTGAGACTGGCATGTGCATAGCCTGTGCCTAGCCTGTGTCTAGCCTGTGTCTAGCCTGCGCCTTGCCTGAGACTGGCATGTGCATAGCGTATGCCTAGCCAGTGTCTCGCCTGTGCCTAGCCAGTGTCTCGCCTGTGCCTAGCCAGTGTCTAGCCTGTGCCCAGCCAGTGTCTAGCCTGTGCCCAGCCAGTGTCTAGCCTGTGCCCAGCCAGTGTCTAGCCTGTGTCTAGCCTGTGTCTAGCCTGTGTCTAGCCTGTGTCTAGCCTGTGTCTAGCTTGTGTCTAGCCTGTGTCTAGCCTGTGTCTAGCTTGTGTCTAGCCTGTGTCTAGCCTGTGTCTAGCCTGTGTCTAGCCTGTGTCTAGCCTGTGTCTTGCCTGTGTCTAGCCTGTGTCTAGCCTGTGTCTAGCATGTGTCTAGCCTGTGTCTAGCCTGTGTCTAGCCTGTGTCTAGCATGTGTCTAGCCTGTGTCTAGCCTGTGTCTAGCCTGTGTCTAGCCTGTGTCTAGCCTGTGTCTAGCTTGTGCATAGCCTGTGTCTAGCCTGTGTCTAGCCTGTGTCTAGCCTGTGTCTAGCCTGTGTCTAGCCTGTGTCTAGCCTGTGTCTAGCCTGTGTCTAGCCTGTGTCTAGCCTGTGTCTAGCCTGTGTCTAGCCTTTGTCTGGCCTGTGTCTACCCTGTGTCTAGCCTGTGTCTAGCTTGTGTCTAGCCAGTGTCTAGCCTGTGTCTAGCCTGTGTCGAGCCTGTGTCTAGCCTGTGCCCAGCCAGTGTCTAGCCTGTGCCCAGCCAGTGTCTAGCCTGTGCCTAGGCAGTGTCTAGCCTGTGTCTAGCCTGTGTCTAGCCTGTGTCTAGCCTGTTTCTAGCCTGTGTCTAGCCTGTGTCTAGCCTGTGTCTAGCCTGTGTCTAGCTTGTGTCTAGCCAGTGTCTAGCCTGTGCCCAGTCAGTGTCTAGCCTGTGTCTAGCCTGTGCCTAGCCTGTGTCTAGCCAGTTTCTAGCCTTTGTCTAGCCTGTGTTAAGCCTTTGCCTAGCCTGTCCCTAGCCTAAGTCTAGCCTGTGCCTAGCCAGTGTCTAGTCTGTGCCAAGCCAGTGTCTAGCCTGTGTCTAGCCTGTTTCTAGCCTGTGTCTGGCCTGTGTCTAGCCTGTGTCTAGCCTGTGTCTAGCCTGTTTCTAACCTGTGTCTGGCCTGTGTCTAGCCTGTGTCTAGCCTGTTTCTAGCCTGTGTCTAGCCTGTGTCTAGCTTGTGTCTAGCCAGTGTCTAGCCTGTGCCCATTCAGTGTCTAGCCTGTGCCTAGCCTGTGTCTAGCCAGTTTCTAGCGTTTGTCTAGCCTGTGTCTAGCCAGTGTCTAGTCTGTGTCTAGCCTGTGTCTAGCCTGTGTCTAGCCTGTGTCTAGCCTGTGTCTAGCCTGTGTCTTGCCTTTGTCTAGCCTTTGTCTAGCCTGTGCTTAGCCTGTGTCTAACATGTTCCTAGCCTCTGCCTAGCCTGTACCTAGCCAGTGCCTAGCCTGTACCTTGCAAATACCTAGCCTGTACCTAGCCAGTGCCTAGCCTGTACATAGCCATTGTCTAGCCTGTGCCCAGCCAGTGTCTAGCCTGGGTCTAGCCTGTGCCTAGCCAGTTTCTAGCCTTTGTCTAGCCTGTGCTAAGCCAGTGTCTAGTCTGTGCCAAGCCAGTGTCTACCCTGTGTCTAGCCTGTGTCTAGCCTGTGTCTAGCCTGTGTCTAGCCTGTTTCTAGCCTGTGTCTAGCCTGTGTCTAGCCTGTGTCTAGCCTGTGCCTTGCCTGAGACAGGCATGTGCATAGCGTGTGCCTAGCCAGTGTCTAGCCAGTGCCTAGCCTGTGCCTAGCCAGTGTCTAGCCTTTGTCTAGCCTGTGCATAGCCTGTGTCTAGCCTGTGCCTAGCCAGTGTATAGCCTGTGCCTAGCCAGTGTCTAGCCTGTGACCAGCCAGTGTCTAGCCTGTGTCTATCTTTTGCCTAGCCAGTTTCTAGCCTGTGTCTAGCCTGTGTCTAGCCTGTGCCTTGCCTGAGACTGGCATGTGCATAGCCTGTGCCTAGCCAGTGTCTAGCCTGTGTCTAGCCTGTGCCTTGCCTGAGACTGGCATGTGCATAGCCTGTGCCTAGCCTGTGCCTAGCCTGAATCTAGCCTGTGTCTAGCCAGTTTCTAGTCTTTGTCTAGCTTGTGTCTAGCCTGTGTCTAGCCTGTGTCTAGCCTTTGTCTAGCCTGTGTCTAGCCTGTGTCTAGCCTGTGTTTAGCCTGTGTCTAGCCTGTGTCTAGCCTGTGTCTAGCCTGTGTCTAGCCTGTGCCTAGCCAGTGTCTAGCCTGTGACCAGCCAGTGTCAAGCCTGTGCCTTGCCTGTGACTGGCATGTGCATAGCCTGTGCCTAGCCTGTGTCTAGCCTGTGTCTAGCCTGTGTCTAGCCTGTGCCTTGCCTGAGACTGGCATGTGCATAGCCTGTGCCTAGCCTGTGTCTAGCCTGTGTCTAGCCTGCGCCTTGCCTGAGACTGGCAATTGCATAGCGTATGCCTAGCCAGTGTCTCGCCTGTGCCTAGCCAGTGTCTCGCCTGTGCCTAGCCAGTGTCTAGCCTGTGCCCAGCCAGTGTCTAGCCTGTGCCCAGCTAGTGTCTAGCCTGTGCCCAGCCAGTGTCTAGCCTGTGTCTAGCCTGTGTCTAGCCTGTGTCTAGCCTGTGTCTAGCCTGTGTCTAGCCTGTGTCTAGCCTGTGTCTAGCCTGTGTCTAGCCTGTGTCTAGCCTGTGTCTAGCTTGTGTCTAGCCTGTGTCTAGCCTGTGTCTAGCCTGTGTCTAGCCTGTGTCTAGCCTGTGTCTAGCCTGTGTCTAGCCTGTGTCTAGCCTGTGTCTAGCCTGTGTCTAGCATGTGTCTAGCCTGTGTCTAGCCTGTGTCTAGCCTGTGTCTAGCATGTGTCTAGCCTGTGTCTAGCCTGTGTCTAGCCTGTGTCTAGCCTGTGTCTAGCCTGTGTCTAGCTTGTGCATAGCCTGTGTCTAGCCTGTGTCTAGCCTGTGTCTAGCCTGTGTCTAGCCTGTGTCTAGCCTGTGTCTAGCCTGTGTCTAGCCTGTGTCTAGCCTGTGTCTAGCCTGTGTCTAGCCTTTGTCTGGCCTGTGTCTACCCTGTGTCTAGCCTGTGTCTAGCTTGTGTCTAGCCAGTGTCTAGCCTGTGTCTAGCCTGTGTCGAGCCTGTGTCTAGCCTGTGTCTAGCCTGTGTTTAGAATGTGTCTAGCCTGTGTCTAGCCTGTGTCTAGCCTGTGTTTAGCCTGTGTCTATCCTGTGTCTTGCCTGTGTCTAGCCTGTGTCTAGCCTGTGTCTAGCCTGTGTCTAGCCTTTGTCTGGCCTGTGGCTACCCTGTGTCTAGCATGTGCCTAGCCTCTTCCTAGCCTGTACCTAGCCTGTGCCTAGCCTGTGTCTAGCCTGTGTCTAGCCTGTGCCTTGCCTGTGACTGGCATGTGCATAGCCTGTGCCTAGCCAGTGTCTAGCCTGTATCTAGCCTGTGCCTTGCCTGAGACAGGCATGTGCATAGCGTGTGCCTAGCCAGTGTCTAGCCAGTGCCTAGCCTGTGCCTAGCCAGTGTCTAGCCTTTGTCTAGCCTGTGCATAGCCTGTGTCTAGCCTAAGCCTAGCCAGTGTATAGCCTCTGTCTAGCCTGTGTCTAGTCTGAGTCTAGTCTGTGTCTAGCCGGTGTCTAGCCGGCGTCTAGCCTGTGCCTAGCCTGTGCCTAGCCTGTGACTGGCCTGTGCCTAGCCTGTGCCTAGCTTGTGCCTAGCCTGTGCCTAGCCTGTGCCTAGCCTGTGCCTAGCCTGTGCCTAGCCTGTGGCTAGCCTGTGCCTAGCCTATGTCTAGCCTGTGTCTTGCCTTTGTCTAGCCTGTGTCTAGCCTGTGTCTAGCCTGTGTCTAGCCTGTGTCTAGCCTGTGTCCAGCCTGTGTCTAGCCTGTGTCTAGCCTGTGTCTAGCCTGTGTCTAGCCTGTGTCTAGCCTGTGTCTAGCCTGTGTCTAGCCTGTGTCTAGCATGTGTCTACCCTGTGTCTAGCATTTGTCTACCCTGTGTCTAAGCTGTGCGTAGCCTGTGTCTAGCCTGTGTCTAGCCTGTGTCTAGCCTGTATCTAGCCTGTGTCTAGCTTGTGTCTAGCCTGTGTCTAGCCTGTGTCTAGCCTGTGTCTAGCCTGTGTCTAGCCTGTGTCTAGCCTGTGTCTAGCCTGTGTCTAGCCTGTGTCTAGCATGTGTCTAGCCTGTGTCTAGCATGTGTCTAGCCTGTGTCTATCCTGTGTCTAGCCTGTGTCTAGCATGTGTCTAGCTTGCGTCTAGCCTGTGTCTAGCCTGTGCCTAGCCAGTGTCTAGCCAGTGCCTAGCCTGTGCCTAGCCTGTGCCTAGCCTGTGTCTAGCCTGTGCCTTGCCTGAGACAGGCATGTGCATAGCGTGTGCCTAGCCAGTGTCTAGCCAGTGTCTAGCCAGTGTCTAGCCAGTGTCTAGCCTGTGTCTAGCCAGTGTCTAGCCCGTGTCTAGCCAGTGTCTAGCCAGTGTCTAGCCAGTGTCTAGCCAGTGCCTAGCCTGTGCCTAGCCAGTGTGTAGCCGGTGTCTAGCCTGTGTCTAGCCTTTGTCTAGCCTGTGTCTAGCCTGTGTCTAGCCTGTGTCTAGCATGTGTCTAGCCTGTGTCTAGCCTGTGTCTAGCCTGTGTCTAGCTTGTGTCTAGCCTGTGTCTAGCCTGTGTCTAGCCTGAATCTAGCCTGTGTCTAGCCTGTGTCTAGCCTGTGTCTAGCCTTTGTCTGGCCTGTGTCTACCCTGTGTCTAGCCTGTGTCTAGCTTGTGTCTAGCCAGTGTCTAGCCTGTGTCTAGCCTGTGTCGAGCCTGTGTCTAGCCTGTGTCTAGCCTGTGTTTAGAATGTGTCTAGCCTGTGTCTAGCCTGTGTCTAGCCTGTGTTTAGCCTGTGTCTATCCTGTGTCTTGCCTGTGTCTAGCCTAAGCCTAGCCAGTGTATAGCCTCTGTCTAGCCTGTGTCTAGTCTGTGTCTAGTCTGTGTCTAGCCGGTGTCTAGCCGGTGTCTAGCCGGTGTCTAGCCTGTGCCTAGCCTGTGCCTAGCCTGTGACTGGCCTGTGCCTAGCCTGTGCCTACCTTGTGCCTAGCCTGTGCCTAGCCTGTGCCTAGCCTGTGCCTAGCCTGTGCCTAGCCTGTGCCTAGCCTGTGGCTAGCCTGTGCCTAGCCTATGTCTAGCCTGTGTCTTGCCTTTGTCTAGCCTGTGTCTAACCTGTGTCTAGCCTGTGTCTAGCCTGTGTCTAGCCTGTGTCTAGCCTGTGTCCAGCCTGTGTCTACCCTGTGTCTAGCCTGTGTCTAGCCTGTGTCTAGCCTGCGTCTAGCCTGTGTCTAGCCTGTGTCTAGCCTGTGTCTAGCCTGCGTCTAGCCTGTGTCTAGCCTGTGTCTAGCCTGTGTCTAGCATGTGTCTACCCTGTGTCTAGCATTTGTCTACCCTGTGTCTAAGCTGTGCGTAGCCTGTGTCTAGCCTGTGTCTAGCCTGTGTGTAGCCTGTATCTAGCCTGTGTCTAGCTTGTGTCTAGCCTGTGTCTAGCCTGTGTCTAGCCTGTGTCTAGCCTGTGTCTAGCCTGTGTCTAGCCTGTGTCTAGCCTGTGTCTAGCCTGTGTCTAGCATGTGTCTAGCCTGTGTCTAGCATGTGTCTAGCCTGTGTCTAGCCTGTGTCTAGCCTGTGTCTAGCCTGTGTCTAGCTTGCGTCTAGCCTGTGTCTAGCCTGTGCCTAGCCAGTGTCTAGCCAGTGCCTAGCCTGTGCCTAGCCTGTGCCTAGCCTGTGTCTAGCCTGTGCCTTGCCTGAGACAGGCATGTGCATAGCGTGTGCCTAGCCAGTGTCTAGCCAGTGTCTAGCCAGTGTCTAGCCAGTGTCTAGCCCGTGTCTAGCCAGTGTCTAGCCCGTGTCTAGCCAGTGTCTAGCCAGTGTCTAGCCAGTGTCTAGCCAGTGCCTAGCCTGTGCCTAGCCAGTGTCTAGCCGGTGTCTAGCCTGTGTCTAGCCTTTGTCTAGCCTGTGTCTAGCCTGTGTCTAGCCTGTGTCTAGCCTGTGTCTAGCATGTGTCTAGCCTGTGTCTAGCCTGTGTCTAGCCTGTGTCTAGCCTGTGTCTAGCCTGTGTCTAGCCTGAATCTAGCCTGTGTCTAGCCTGTGTCTAGCCTGTGTCTAGCCTTTGTCTGGCCTGTGTCTACCCTGTGTCTAGCCTGTGTCTAGCTTGTGTCTAGCCAGTGTCTAGCCTGTGTCTAGCCTGTGTCGAGCCTGTGTCTGCCTGTGTCTAGCCTGTGTTTAGAATGTGTCTAGCCTGTGTCTAGCCTGTGTCTAGCCTGTGTTTAGCCTGTGTCTATCGTGTGTCTTGCCTGTGTCTAGCCTAAGCCTAGCCAGTGTATAGCCTCTGTCTAGCCTGTGTCTAGTCTGTGTCTAGTCTGTGTCTAGCCGGTGTCTAGCCGGTGTCTAGCCTGTGCCTAGCCTGTGCCTAGCCTGTGACTGGCCTGTGCCTAGCCTGTGCCTAGCTTGTGCCTAGCCTGTGCCTAGCCTGTGCCTTGCCTGTGCCTAGCCTGTGCCTAGCCTGTGCCTAGCCTGTGTCTAGCCTTTGTCTGGCCTGTGTCTACCCTGTGTCTAGCCTGTGTCTAGCTTGTGTCTAGCCAGTGTCTAGCCTGTGTCTAGCCTGTGTCGAGCCTGTGTCTAGCCTGTGTCTAGCCTGTGTTTAGAATGTGTCTAGCCTGTGTCTAGCCTGTGTCTAGCCTGTGTCTAGCCTTTATCTGGCCTGTGGCTACCCTGTGTCTATCATGTGCCTAGCCTCTTCCTAGCCTGTACCTAGCCTGTGCCTAGCCTGTGTCTAGCCTGTGTCTAGCCTGTGCCTTGTCTGTGACTGGCATGTGCATAGCCTGTGCCTAGCCAGTGTCTAGCCTGTGTCTAGCCTGTGCCTTGCCTGAGACAGGCATGTGCATAGCGTGTGCCTAGCCAGTGTCTAGCCAGTGCCTAGCCTGTGCCTAGCCTGTGGCTAGCCTGTGCCTAGCCTATGTCTAGCCTGTGTCTTGCCTTTGTCTAGCCTGTGTCTAGCCTGTGTCTAGCCTGTGTCTAGCCTGTGTCTAGCCTGTGTCCAGCCTGTGTCTAGCCTGTGTCTAGCCTGTGTCTAGCCTGTGTCTAGCCTGCGTCTAGCCTGTGTCTAGCCTGTGTCTAGCCTGTGTCTAGCATGTGTCTACCCTGTGTCTAAGCTGTGCGTAGCCTGTGTCTAGCCTGTGTCTAGCCTGTGTCTAGCCTGTGTCTAGCCTGTGTCTAGCCTGTGTCTAGCCTGTGTCTAGCTTGTGTCTAGCCTGTGTCTAGCCTGTGCCTAGCCAGTGTCTAGCCTGTGTCTAGCTTGTGTCTAGCTTGTGTCTAGCCTGTGTCTAGCCTGTGTCTAGCCTGTGTCTAGCCTGTGTCTAGCCTGTGCCTTGCCTGTGTCTAGTCTGTGCCTTGCCAGTGTCTAGCGTGTGCCCAGCCTGTGTCTAGCCTGTGTCTAGCCTGTGCCTAGCCAGTTTGTAGCCTGTGCTTAGCCAGTGTCTAGTCTGTGCCAAGCCAGTGTCTAGCCTGTGTCTAGCCTGTTTCTAGCCTGTGTCTAGCCTCTGTCTGGCCTGTGTCTAGCCTGTGTCTAGCCTGTGCCTAGCCAGTGTTTAGCCTGTGCCTAGCCAGTGTCTAGTCTGTGCCCAGCCAGTGTCTAGCCTGTGTCTCGCCTGTGCCTAGCCAGTTTCAAGCCTGTGTCTAGCCTGTTTCTAGCCTGTGTCTAGCCTGTGTCTAGCCTGTGTCTAGCCTGTTTCTAGCTTGTGTCTAGCCAGTGTCTAGCCTGTGTCTAGCCTGTGTCTAGCCTGTGGCTAGCCTGTGTCTAGCCTGTGTGTAGAATGTGTCTAGCCTGTGTCTAGCCTGTGTCTAGCCTGTGTCTAGCCTGTGTCTATCCTGTGTCTAGCCTGTGTCTAGCCTGTGTCTAGCCTGTGTCTAGGCTGAGACTAGCCTGTGTCTAGCCTGTGTCTAGCCTGTTTCTAGCCTGTGTCTAGCCTGTGTCTAGCCTGTGTCTAGCCTGTGTCTAGCATTTGTCTGGCCTGTGTCTACCCTGTGTCTAGCCTGTGTCTAGCTTGTGTCTAGCCTGTGTCTAGCCTGTGTCTAGCCTGTGTCGAGCCTGTGCCTAGCCTGTGTCTAGCCTGTGTTTAGAATGTGTCTAGCCTGTGTCTAGCCTGTGTCTAGCCTGTGTTTAGCCTGTGTCTATCCTGTGTCTTGCCTGTGTCTAGCCTGTGTCTAGCATGTGTCTAGCCTGTGTCTAGCCTGTGTCTAGCCTGTGTCTAGCCTGTGTCTAGCCTGTGTCTAGCCTGTGTCTAGCCTGTGTCTAGCCTGTGTCTAGCCTGTGTCTAGCCTGTGTCTAGCCTGTGTCTAGCCTTTGTCTGGCCTGTGGCTACCCTGTGTCTAGCATGTGCCTAGCCTCTTCCTAGCCTGTACCTAGCCTGTGCCTAGCCTGTGTCTAGCCTGTGTCTAGCCTGTGCCTTGCCTGTGACTGGCATGTGCATAGCCTGTGCCTAGCCAGTGTCTAGCCTGTGTCTAGCCTGTGCCTTGCCTGAGACAGGCATGTGCATAGCGTGTGGCTAGCCAGTGTCTAGCCAGTGCCTAGCCTGTTCCTAGCCAGTGTCTAGCCTTTGTCTAGCCTGTGCATAGCCTGTGTCTAGCCTAAGCCTAGCCAGTGTATAGCCTCTGTCTAGCCTGTGTCTAGTCTGTGTCTAGTCTGTGTCTAGCCGGTGTCTAGCCGGTGTCTAGCCTGTGCCTAGCCTGTGCCTAGCTTGTGCCTAGCCTGTGCCTAGCCTGTGCCTAGCCTGTGCCTAGCCTGTGCCTAGCCTGTGCCTAGCCTGTGCCTAGCCTGTGGCTAGCCTGTGGCTAGCCTGTGCCTAGCCTATGTCTAGCCTGTGTCTTGCCTTTCTCTAGCCTGTGTCTAGCCTGTGTCTAGCCTGTGTCTAGCCTGTGTGTAGCCTGTGTCCAGCCTGTGTCTAGCCTGTGTCTAGCCTGTGTCTAGCCTGTGTCTAGCCTGTGTCTAGCCTGTGTCTAGCCTGCGTCTAGCCTGTGTCTAGCCTGTGTCTAGCCTGTGTCTAGCCTGCGTCTAGCCTGTGTCTAGCCTTTGTCTAGCCTGTGTCTAGCATGTGTCTACCCTGTGTCTAAGCTGTGCGTAGCCTGTGTCTAGCCTGTGTCTAGCCTGTGTCTTGCCTGTGTCTAGCCTGTATCTAGCCTGTGTCTAGCTTGTGTCTAGCCTGTGTCTAGCCTGTGTCTAGCCTGTGTCTAGCCTGTGTCTAGCCTGTGTCTAGCCTGTGTCTAGCCTGTGTCTAGCCTGTGTCTAGCCTGTGTCTAGCATGTGTCTAGCCTGTGTCTAGCATGTGTCTAGCCTGTGTCTAGCCTGTGTCTAGCCTGTGTCTAGCCTGTGTCTAGCTTGTGTCTAGCCTGTGTCTAGCCTGTGCCTAGCCAGTGTCTAGCCAGTGCCTAGCCTGTGCCAAGCCTGTGCCTAGCCTGTGTCTAGCCTGTGCCTTGCCTGAGACAGGCATGTGCATAGCGTGTGCCTAGCCAGTGTCTAGCCAGTGTCTAGCCAGTGTCTAGCCAGTGTCTAGCCAGTGTCTAGCCCGTGTCTAGCCAGTGTCTAGCCAGTGTCTAGCCAGTGTCTAGCCAGTGTCTAGCCAGTGCCTAGCCTGTGCCTAGCCAGTGTCTAGCCTGTGTCTAGCCTGTGTCTAGCCTGTGTCTAGCCTGTGTCTAGCCTGTGTCTAGCCTGTGTCTAGCCTTTGTCTAGCCTGTGTCTAGCCTGTGTCTAGCCTGTGTCTAGCCTGTGTCTAGCATGTGTCTAGCCTGTGTCTAGCCTGTGTCTAGCCTGTGTCTAGCTTGTGTCTAGCCTGTGTCTAGCCTGTGTCTAGCCTGAGTCTAGCCTGTGTCTAGCCTGTGTCTAGCCTGTTTCTAGCCTGTGCCTAGCCAGTGTCTAGCCTCTGCCCAGCCAGTGTCTAGCCTGTGTCTAGCCTGTGTCTAGCCTGTGTCTAGCCTGTGTCTAGCCTGTGTCTAGCCTGTGTCTAGCCTGTGCCTAGCCAGTGTCTAGCCTGTGCCTAGCCAGTGTCTAGCCTGTGCCCAGCCAGTGTCTAGCCTGTGCCCAGCCAGTGTCTAGCCTGTGTCTAGCCTGTGCCTAGCCAGTTTCTAGCCTGTGTCTAGCCTGTGCCTTGCCTGTGACTGGCATGTGCATAGCCTGTGCCTAGCCTGTGTCTAGCCTGTGTCTAGCCTGTGCCTTGCCTGAGACTGGCATGTGCATAGCGTATGCCTAGCCAGTGTCTCGCCTGTGCCTAGCCAGTGTCTCGTCTGTGCCTAGCCAGTGTCTAGCCTATGCCCAGCCAGTGTCTAGCCTGTGCCCAGCCAGTGTCTAGCCTGTGTCTAGCCTGTGTCTAGCCTGTGTCTAGCCTGTGCCTAGCCAGTTTCTAGCCTGTGTCTAGCCTGTGCCTAGCCTGTGTCTAGCCTGTGTCTAGCCTGTGTCTAGCCTCTGTCTAGCCTGTGTCTAGCCTGTGTCTAGCCTGTGTCTAGCCTGTGTCTAGCCTGTGTCTAGCCTGTGTCTAGCCTGTGTCTTGCCTGTGTCTAGCCTGTGTCTAGCCTGTGTCTAGCCTGTGTCTAGCCTGTGTCTAGCCTGTGTCTAGCCTGTGTCTATCATGTGTCTAGCCTGTGTCTAGCCTGTATCTAGCCTGTGTCTAGCTTGTGTCTAGCCTGTGTCTAGTCTGTGCCAAGCCAGTATCTAGCCTGTGCCTAGCCAGTGTCTAGCCTGTGTCTATCCTGTGCCTTGCCTGTGACTGGCATGTGCATAGCCTGTGCCTAGCCAGTGTCTAGCCTATGTCTAGCCTGTGCCTTGCCTGAGACTGGCATGTGCATAGCGTATGCCTAGCCAGTGTCTAGCCAGTGCCTAGCCTGTGCCTAGCCAGTATCTAGCCTTTGTCTAGCCTGTGCATCGCCAGAGTCTAGCCTGTGCCATGCCATTGTGTAGCCTCTGTCTAGCCTGTGTCTAGTCTGTGTCTTGACGGTGTCTAGCCTGTGTCTAGCCTGTGTCTAGCCTGTGTCTAGCCTGTGTCTAGCCTGTGTCTAGCCTGTGTCTAGCCTGTGTCTAGCCTGTGTCTAGCCTGTGTCTAGCCTGTGTCTAGCCTGTGTCTAGCCTGTGTCTTGCCTGTGTCTAGCCTGTGTCTAGCCTGTGTCTATCATGTGTCTAGCCTGTGTCTAGCCTGTGTCTAGCCTGTGTCTAGCTTGTGTCTAGCCTGTGTCTAGTCTGTGCCAAGCCAGTATCTAGCCTGTGCCTAGCCAGTGTCTAGCCTGTGTCTATCCTGTGCCTTGCCTGTGACTGGCATGTGCATAGCCTATGCCTAGCCAGTGTCTAGCCTGTGTCTAGCCTGTGCCTTGCCTGAGACTGGCATGTGCATAGCGTATGCCTAGCCAGTGTCTAGCCAGTGCCTAGCCTGTGCCTAGCCAGTATCTAGCCTTTGTCTAGCCTGTGCATCGCCAGAGTCTAGCCTGTGCCATGCCAGTGTGTAGCCTCTGTCTAGCCTGTGTCTAGTCTGTGTCTTGACGGTGTCTAGCCGGTGTCTAGCCTGTGTCTAGCCTGTGTCTAGCCTGTGTCTAGCCTGTGTCTAGCCTGTGTCTAGCCTGTGTCTAGCCTGTGTCTAGCCTGTGTCTAGCCTGTGTCTAGCCTGCTCATAGCCATTGTCTAGCCTGTGCCTAGCCAGTGTCTAGTCTGTGCCTAGCCAGTGTCTAGCCTGTGCCCAGCCTGTGTCTAGCCTCTGTCTGGCCTGTGTCTAGCCCCTGTCTGGCCTGTGTCTAGCCTGTGTCTAGCTTGTGTCTAGCCTGTGTCTAGCCTGTGTCTAGCCTGTGTCTAGCCTGTGTCTAGCCTGTGCCTAGCCAGTGTTTAGCCTGTGCCTAGCCAGTGTCTAGCCTGTGCCCAGCCAGTGTCTAGCCTGTGTCTAGCCTGTGCCTAGCCAGTTTCTAGCCTGTGTCTAGCCTGTTTCTAGCCAGTGTCTAGCCTGTGTCTAGCCTGTGTCTAGCCTGTGTCTAGCTTGTCTCTAGCCAGTATCTAGCTTGTGTTTAGCCTGTGTCTAGCCTGTGTCTAGCCTGTGTTTAGAATGTGTCTAGCCTGTGTCTAGCCTGTGTCTATCCTGTGCCTAGCCTGTGTCTAGCCTGTGTCTAGCATGTGTCTAGCCTGTGTCTAGCCTGTGTCTAGCCTGTGTCTAGCCTATGTCTAGCCCGTGTCTAGCCCGTGTCTAGCCTGTGTCTAGCCTGTGTCTAGCCTTTGTCTGGCCTGTGTCTACCATGTGTCTAGCCTGTGCCTAGCTTGTTTCTAGCCAGTGTCAAGCCTGTGTCTAGCCTGTGTCGAGCCTGTGTCTAGCCTGTGTCTAGCCTGTGTTTAGAATGTGTCTAGCCTGTGTCTAGCCTGTGTCCAGCCTGTGTCTATCCTGTGTCTAGCCTGTGTCTAGCCTGTGTCAAGCCTGTGTCTAACCTGTGTCCAGCCTGTGTCTAGCCTGCGTCTAGCCTGTGTCTAGCCTGTGTCTAGCCTGTGTCTAGCCTGTGTCTAGCCTGTGTCTAGCCTGTGTCTAGCCTGTGTCTAGCCTGTGTCTAGCCTTTGTCTGGCCTGTGTCTACCCAGTGTCTAGCATGTGCCTAGCCTCTTCCTAGCCTGTACCTAGCCTGTACTTAGCCAGTGCCTAACCTGTACATAGCCATTGTCTAGCCTGTACATAGCCATTGTCTAGCCTGTACATAGCCATTGTCTAGCCTGTGCCTAGCCAGTGTCTAGCCTGTGCCTAGGCAGTGTCTAGCCTGTGTCTAGCCTGTGTCTAGCCTGTTTCTAGCCTGTGTCTGGCCTGTGTCTAGCCTGTGTCTAGCCTGTGTCTAGCCTGTGTCTAGCCTGTGTCTAGCTTGTGTCTAGCCAGTGTCTAGCCTGTGCCCAGTCAGTGTCTAGCCTGTGTCTAGCCTGTGCCTAGCCTGTGTCTAGCCAGTTTCTAGCCTTTGTCTAGCCTGTGTTAAGCCTTTGCCTAGCCTGTCCCTAGCCTAAGTCTAGCCTGTGCCTAGCCAGTGTCTAGCCTGTGCCCATTCAGTGTCTAGCCTGTGTCTAGCCTGTGCTAAGCCAGTGTCTAGTCTGTGCCAAGCCAGTGTCTACCCTGTGTCTAGCCTGTGTCTAGCCTGTGTCTAGCCTGTGTCTAGCCTGTTTCTAGCCTGTGTCTAGCCTGTGTCTAGCCTGTGTCTAGCCTGTGCCTTGCCTGAGACAGGCATGTGCATAGCGTGTGCCTAGCCAGTGTCTAGCCTGTGCCTAGCCAGTGTCTCGCCTGTGCCTAGCCAGTGTCTAGCCTGTGCCCAGCCAGTGTCTAGCCTGTGCCCAGCCAGTGTCTAGCCTGTGTCTAGCCTGTGCCCAGCCAGTGTCTAGCTTGTGTCTAGCTTGTGTCTAGCCTGTGTCTAGCCTGTGTCTAGCCTGTGTCTAGCCTGTGCCTAGCCTGTGTCTAGCCTGTGTCTAGCCTGTGTCAAGCCTGTGTCTAGCCTGTGCCTAGCCAGTGTCTAGCCTGTGCCTAGCCTCTGCCTAGCCTGTACCTAGCCAGTGCCTAGCCTGTACCTTGCCAGTACCTAGCCTGTACCTAGCCAGTGCCTAGCCTGTACATAGCCATTGTCTAGCCTGTGCCCCCCAGCCAGTGTCTAGCCTGGGTCTAGCCTGTGCCTAGCCAGTTTCTAGCCTTTGTCTAGCCTGTGCTAAGCCAGTGTCTAGTCTGTGCCAAGCCAGTGTCTACCCTGTGTCTAGCCTGTGTCTAGCCTGTGTCTAGCCTGTGTCTGGCCTGTTTCTAGCCTGTGTCTAGCCTGTGTCTAGCCTGTGTCTAGCCTGTGCCTTGCCTGAGACAGGCATGTGCATAGCGTGTGCCTAGCCAGTGTCTAGCCAGTGCCTAGCCTGTGACCAGCCAGTGTCTAGCCTGTGTCTATCTTTTGCCTAGCCAGTTTCTAGCCTGTGTCTAGCCTGTGTCTAGCCTTTGCCTTGCCTGAGACTGGCATGTGCATAGCCTGTGCCTAGCCAGTGTCTAGCCTGTGTCTAGCCTGTGCCTTGCCTGAGACTGGCATGTACATAGCGTGTGCCTAGCCAGTGTCTAGCGTGTGTCTAGCCTGTGCCTTGCCTGAGACTGGCATGTGCATAGCGTGTGCCTAGCCAGTGTCTAGCCAGTGCCTTGCCTGTGCCTAGCCTGTGCCTAGCCTGTGTGTAGCCTGTGTCTAGCCTGTGTCTTGCCTGTGACTGGCATGTGCATAGCCTGTGCCTAGCCAGTGTCTAGCCTGTGTCTAGCCTGTGCCTTGCCTGAGACTGGCATGTGCATAGCGTGTGCCTAGCCAGTGTCTAGCCAGTGCCTAGCCTGTGCCTAGCCTGTGCCTAGCCTGAATCTAGCCTGTGTCTAGCCAGTTTCTAGTCTTTGTCTAGCTTGTGTCTAGCCTGTGTCTAGCCTGTGTCTAGCCTGTGTCTAGCCTTTGTCTAGCCTGTGTATAGCCTGTGTCTAGCCTGTGTTTAGCCTGTGTCTAGCCTGTGTCTAGCCTGTGCCTAGCCAGTGTCTAGCCTGTGACCAGCCAGTGACAAGCCTGTGCCTTGCCTGTGACTGGCATGTGCATAGCCTGTGCCTAGCCTGTGTCTAGCCTGTGTCTAGCCTGTGCCTTGCCTGAGACTGGCATGTGCATAGCCTGTGCCTAGCCTGTGTCTAGCCTGTGTCTAGCCTGTGCCTTGCCTGTGACTGGAATGTGCATAGCCTGTGCCTAGCCAGTGCCTAGCCTGTGTCTAGCCTGTGCCTTGCCTGAGCCTGGCATGTGCATAGCGTATGCCTAGCCAGTGTCTAGCCAGTGCCTAGCCTGTGCCTAGCCAGTATCTAGCCTTTGTCTAGCCTGTGCATCGCCAGAGTCTAGCCTGTGCCATGCCAGTGTGTAGCCTCTGTCCAGCCTGTGTCTAGTCTGTGTCTTGACGGTGTCTAGCCGGTGTCTAGCCTGTGTCTAGCCTGTGTCTAGCCTGTGTCTAGCCTGTGTCTAGCCTGTGTCTAGCCTGTGTCTAGCCTGTGTCTAGCCTGTGTCTAGCCTGTGTCTAGCCTGTGTCTAGCCTGTGTCTAGCCTGTGTTTAGCCTGTGTCTAGCCTGTGTCTAGCCTGTGTCTAGCCTGTGTCTAGCCTGTGTCTTGCCTGTGTCTAGCCTGTGTCTAGCCTGTGTCTATCATGTGTCTAGCCTGTGTCTAGCCTGTGTCTAGCCTGTGTCTAGCTTGTGTCTAGCCTGTGTCTAGTCTGTGCCAAGCCAGTATCTAGCCTGTGCCTAGCCAGTGTCTAGCCTGTGTCTATCCTGTGCCTTGCCTGTGACTGGCATGTGCATAGCCTGTGCCTAGCCAGTGTCTAGCCTGTGTCTAGCCTGTGCCTTGCCTGAGACTGGCATGTGCATAGCGTATGCCTAGCCAGTGTCTAGCCAGTGCCTAGCCTGTGCCTAGCCAGTATCTAGCCTTTGTCTAGCCTGTGCATCGCCAGAGTCTAGCGTGTGCCATGCCAGTGTGTAGCCTCTGTCTAGCCTGTGTCTAGTCTGTGTCTTGACGGTGTCTAGCCGGTGTCTAGCCTGTGTCTAGCCTGTGTCTAGCCTGTGTCTAGCCTGTGTCTAGCCTGTGTCTAGCCTGTGTCTAGCCTGTGTCTAGCCTGCTCATAGCCATTGTCTAGCCTGTGCCTAGCCAGTGTCTAGTCTGTGCCTAGCCAGTGTCTAGCCTGTGCCCAGCCTGTGTCTAGCCTCTGTCTGGCCTGTGTCTAGCCCCTGTCTGGCCTGTGTCTAGCCTGTGTCTAGCTTGTGTCTAGCCTGTGTCTAGCCTGTGTCTAGCCTGTGTCTAGCCTGTGCCTAGCCAGTGTTTAGCCTGTGCCTAGCCAGTGTCTAGCCTGTGCCCAGCCAGTGTCCAGCCTGTGTCTAGCCTGTGCCTAGCCAGTTTCTAGCCTGTGTCTAGCCTGTTTCTAGCCAGTGTCTAGCCTGTGTCTAGCCTGTGTCTAGCCTGTGTCTAGCTTGTCTCTAGCCTGTGTCTAGCCTGTTTCTAGCCAGTGTCTAGCCTGTGTCTAGCCAGTGTCTAGCCTGTGCCCAGCCTGTGTCTAGCCTCTGTCTGGCCTGTGTCTAGCCCCTGTCTGGCCTGTGTCTAGCCTGTGCCTAGCTTGTTTCTAGCCAGTGTCAAGCCTGTGTCTAGCCTGTGTCGAGCCTGTGTCTAGCCTGTGTCTAGCCTGTGTTTAGAATGTGTCTAGCCTGTGTCTAGCCTGTGTCTAGCCTGTGTCTATCCTGTGTCTAGCCTGTGTCTAGCCTGTGTCAAGCCTGTGTCTAACCTGTGTCCAGCCTGTGTCTAGCCTGCGTCTAGCCTGTGTCTAGCCTGTGTCTAGCCTGTGTCTAGCCTGTGTCTAGCCTGTGTCTAGCCTGTGTCTAGCCTGTGTCTAGCCTGTGTCTAGCCTTTGTCTGGCCTGTGTCTACCCTGTGTCTAGCATGTGCCTAGCCTCTTCCTAGCCTGTACCTAGCCAGTGCCTAGCCTGTACCTAGCCAGTACCTAGCCTGTACTTAGCCAGTGCCTAACCTGTACATAGCCATTGTCTAGCCTGTACATAGCCATTGTCTAGCCTGTACATAGCCATTGTCTAGCCTGTGCCTAGCCAGTGTCTAGCCTGTGCCTAGGCAGTGTCTAGCCTGTGTCTAGCCTGTGTCTAGCCTGTTTCTAGCCTGTGTCTGGCCTGTGTCTAGCCTGTGTCTAGCCTGTGTCTAGCCTGTGTCTAGCCTGTGTCTAGCTTGTGTCTAGCCAGTGTCTAGCCTGTGCCCAGTCAGTGTCTAGCCTGTGTCTAGCCTGTGCCTAGCCTGTGTCTAGCCAGTTTCTAGCCTTTGTCTAGCCTGTGTTAAGCCTTTGCCTAGCCTGTCCCTAGCCTAAGTCTAGCCTGTGCCTAGCCAGTGTCTAGCCTGTGCCCATTCAGTGTCTAGCCTGTGTCTAGCCTGTGCCTAGCCTGTGTCTAGCCAGTTTCTAGCGTTTGTCTAGCCTGTGTCTAGCCAGTGTCTAGTCTGTGTCTAGCCTGTGTCTAGCCTGTGTCTAGCCTGTGTCTTGCCTGGGTCTAGCCTGTGCCTAGCCAGTTTCTAGCCTTTGTCTAGCCTGTGCTAAGCCGGTGTCTAGTCTGTGCCAAGCCAGTGTCTACCCTGTGTCTAGCCTGTGTCTAGCCTGTGTCTAGCCTGTGTCTAGCCTGTTTCTAGCCTGTGTCTAGCCTGTGTCTAACCTGTGTCTAGCCTGTGCCTTGCCTGAGACAGGCATGTGCATAGCGTGTGCCTAGCCAGTGTCTAGCCTGTGCCTAGCCAGTGTCTCGCCTGTGCCTAGCCAGTGTCTAGCCTGTGCCCAGCCAGTGTCTAGCCTGTGCCCAGCCAGTGTCTAGCCTGTGTCTAGCCTGTGCCCAGCCAGTGTCTAGCTTGTGTCTAGCTTGTGTCTAGCCTGTGTCTAGCCTGTGTCTAGCCTGTGTCTAGCCTGTGTCTAGCCTGTGTCTAGCCTGTGTCTAGCCTGTGTCTAGCCTGTGTCTAGCCTGTGCCTAGCCAGTGTCTAGCCTGTGCCTAGCCTCTGCCTAGCCTGTACCTAGCCAGTGCCTAGCCTGTACCTTGCCAGTACCTAGCCTGTACCTAGCCAGTGCCTAGCCTGTACATAGCCATTGTCTAGCCTGTGCCCAGCCAGTGTCTAGCCTGGGTCTAGCCTGTGCCTAGCCAGTTTCTAGCCTTTGTCTAGCCTGTGCTAAGCCAGTGTCTAGTCTGTGCCAAGCCAGTGTCTACCCTGTGTCTAGCCTGTGTCTAGCCTGTGTCTAGCCTGTGTCTAGCCTGTTTCTAGCCTGTGTCTAGCCTGTGTCTAGCCTGTGTCTAGCCTGTGCCTTGCCTGAGACAGGCATGTGCATAGCGTGTGCCTAGCCAGTGTCTAGCCAGTGCCTAGCCTGTGACCAGCCAGTGTCTAGCCTGTGTCTATCTTTTGCCTAGCCAGTTTCTAGCCTGTGTCCAGCCTGTGTCTAGCCTGTGCCTTGCCTGAGACTGGCATGTGCATAGCCTGTGCCTAGCCAGTGTCTAGCCTGTGTCTAGCCTGTGCCTTGCCTGAGACTGGCATGTGCATAGCGTGTGCCTAGCCAGTGTCTAGCCAGTGCCTTGCCTGTGCCTAGCCTGTGCCTAGCCTGTGTGTAGCCTGTGTCTAGCCTGTGCCTTGCCTGTGACTGGCATGTGCATAGCCTGTGCCTAGCCAGTGTCTAGCCTGTGTCTAGCCTGTGCCTTGCCTGAGACTGGCATGTGCATAGCGTGTGCCTAGCCAGTGTCTAGCCAGTGCCTAGCCTGTGCCTAGCCTGAATCTAGCCTGTGTCTAGCCAGTTTCTAGTCTTTGTCTAGCTTGTGTCTAGCCTGTGTCTAGCCTGTGTCTAGCCTGTGTCTAGCCTTTGTCTAGCCTGTGTCTAGCCTGTGTCTAGCCTGTGTTTAGCCTGTGTCTAGCCTGTGTCTAGCCTGTGTCTAGCCTGTGTCTAGCCTGTGCCTAGCCAGTGTCTAGCCTGTGACCAGCCAGTGACAAGC
>JAEIFO010001417.1:0-29085 GCA_018903695.1 Zaprionus gabonicus
TAGCCGGTGTTTAGCCGGTGTCTAGCCTGTGCTTAGCCTGTGACTGGCCTATGCCTAGCCTGTGTCTAGCCTGTGTCTAGCCTGTGTCTAGCCTGTGTCCAGCCTGTGTCTAGCCTGTGTCTAGCCTGTGTCTAGCCTGTGTCCAGCCTGTTTCTAGCCTGTGTCTAGCCTGTGTCTAGCCTGTGTCTAGCCTTTGTCTAGCCTGTGTCTAGCCTGTGTCTAGCTTGTGTCTAGCCTGTGTCTAGCCTGTGTCTAGCCTGTGTCCTAGCCTGTGTCTAGCCTGTGTCTAGCCTGTGTCTAGCCTGTGTCTAGCTTGTGTCTAGCCTGTGTCTAGCCTGTGTCTAGCCTGTGCCTAGCCTGTGTCCAGCCTGTGTCTAGCCTGTGCCTTGCCTGTGCCTTGCCTGTGACTGGCATGTGCATAGCCTGTGCCTAGCCTGTGTCTAGCCTGTGTCTAGCCTGTGCCTTGCCTGTGACTGGCATGTGCATAGCCTGTGTAGCCTGTGCCTAGCCAGTGTCTAGCCTAGCCTTGCTGGTAGTGTGCCTAGCCAGTGTCTAGCCAGTGCCTAGCCTGTGCCTAGCCAGTGTCTAGCCTTTGTCTAGCCTGTGCATAGCCTGTGTCTAGCCTGTGCCTAGCCAGTGTAAAGCCTCTGTCTAGCCTGTGTTTAGTCTGTGTCTGGCCGGTGTCTAGCCGGTGTCTAGCCTGTGCCTAGCCTGTGCCTAGCCTGTGACTGGCCTGTGTCTAGCCTGTGTATAGCCTGTGCCTTGCCTGTGACTGGCATGTGCATCGCCTGTGCCTAGCCAGTGTCTAGCCTGTGTCTAGCCTGTGCCTAGCCTGTGTCTAGCCTGTGTCTAGCCTGTGCCATGCCTGTGACTGACATGTGCATAGCCTGTGCCTAGCCAGTGTCTAGCCTGTGTCTAGCCTGTGCCTTGCCTGAGACTGGCATGTGCATAGCCTGTGCCTAGCCAGTGTCTAGCCTGTGTCTAGCCTGTGCCTTGCCTGAGACAGGCATGTGCATAGCGTGTGCCTAGCCAGTGTCTAGCCAGTGCCTAGCCTGTGCCTAGCCAGTGTCTAGCCTTTGTCTAGCCTGTGCATAGCCTGTGTCTAGCCTGTGCCTAGCCAGTGTATAGCCTCTGTCTAGCCTGTGTCTAATCTGTTTCTAGCCGGTGTCTAGCCTGTGCCTAGCCTATGCCTTGCCTGTGACTGGCATGTGCATAGCCTGTGCCTAGCCATTGTCTAGCGTGTGTCTAGCCTGTGCCTTGCCTGAGACAGGCATGTGCATAGTGTGTGCCTAGCCTGTGCCTAGCCAGTGTCTAGCCTTTGTCTAGCCTGTGCATAGCCTGTGTCTATCCTGTGCCTAGCCAGTGTATAGCCTCTGTCTAGCCTGTGTCTAGCCTGTGCCTAGCCTGTGCCTAGCCTGTGACTGGCCTGTGCCTAGCCAGTGTCTAGCCTGTGCCTAGCCTGTGCCTTGCCTGTGACTGCCATGTGCATAGCCAGTGTCTAGCCAGTGCCTAGCCTGTGCCTAGCCTGTGCCTAGCCTGAGACAGGCATGTGCATAGCGTGTGCCTAGCCAGTGTCTAGCCAGTGCCTAGCCTGTGCCTAGCCAGTGTCTAGCCTTTGTCTAGCCTGTGCATAGCCTGTGTCTAGCCTGTGCCTAGCCAGTGTAAAGCCTCTGTCTAGCCTGTGTCTAGTCTGTGTCTAGCCGGTGTCTAGCCTGTGCCTAGCCTGTGCCTAGCCTGTGACTGGCCTGTGCCTAGCCAGTGTCTAGCCAGTGCCTAGCCTGTGCCTAGCCTGTGCCTAGCCTGTGTCTAGCCTGTGTCTAGCCTGTGCCTTGCCTGTGACTGGCATGTGCATAGCCTGTGCCTAGCCAGTGTCTAGCCTGTGTCTAGCCTGTATCTAGCCTGTGCCTTGCCTGAGACTGGCATGTGCATAGCGTGTGCCTAGCCAGTGTCTAGCCAGTGCCTAGCCAGTGCCTAGCCAGTGCCTAGCCTGTGCCTAGCCTGTGCCTAGCCTGTGTCTAGCCTGTGCCTAGCCTGTGTCTAGCCTGTGCCTTGCCTGTGACTGGCATGTGCATATCCTGTGCCTAGCCAGTGTCTAGCCTGTGTCTAGCCTGTGCCATGCCTGAGACTGGCATGCGCATAGCGTGTGCCTAGCCAGTGTCTAGCCAGTGCCTTGCCTGTGCCTAGCCAGTGTCTAGCCTTTGTCTAGCCTGTGCATAGCCTGTGTCTAGCCTGTGCCTAGGCAGTGTATAGCCTCTGTCTAGCCTGTGTCTAGTCAGTGTCTAGCCGGTGTTTAGCCGGTGTCTAGCCTGTGCCTAGCCTGTGCCTAGCCTGTGACTGGCCTATGCCTAGCCTGTGTCTAGCCTGTCTCTAGCCTGTGTCTAGCCTGTGTCTAGCCTGTGTCTAGCCTGTGTCTAGCCTGTGCCTAGCCTGTGTCTAGCTTGTGTCTAGCCTGTGTCTAGCCTGTGTCTAGCCTGTGTCTAGCCTGTGTCTAGCCTGTGTCTAGCCTGTGTCTAGCCTGTGTCCAGCCTGTTTCTAGCCTGTGTCTAGCCTGTGTCTAGCCTGTGTCTAGCCTGTGTCTAGCCTGTGTCTAGCCTGTGTCTAGCCTGTGTCTAGCTTGTGTCTAGCCTGTGTCTAGCCTGTGTCTAGCCTGTGCCTAGCCTGTGTCTAGCCTGTGTCTAGCCTGTGTCTAGCCTGTGTCTAGCTTGTGTCTAGCCTGTGTCTAGCCTGTGTCTAGCCTGTGCCTAGCCTGTGTCCAGCCTGTGTCTAGCCTGTGCCTTGCCTGTGACTGGCATGTGCATAGCCTGTGCCTAGCCTGTGTCTAGCCTGTGTCTAGCCTGTGCCTTGCCTGTGACTGGCATGTGCATAGCCTGTGCCTAGCCAGTGTCTAGCCTGTGTCTAGCCTGTGCCTTGCCTGAGACAGGCATGTGCATAGAGTGTGCCTAGCCAGTGTCTAGCCAGTGCCTAGCCTGTGCCTAGCCAGTGTCTAGCCTTTGTCTAGCCTGTGCATAGCCTGTGTCTAGCCTGTGCCTAGCCAGTGTAAAGCCTCTATCTAGCCTGTGTTTAGTCTGTGTCTGGCCGGTGTCTAGCCGGTGTCTAGCCTGTGCCTAGCCTGTGCCTAGCCTGTGACTGGCCTGTGTCTAGCCTGTGTATAGCCTGTGCCTTGCCTGTGACTGGCATGTGCATCGCCTGTGCCTAGCCAGTGTCTAGCCTGTGTCTAGCCTGTGCCTAGCCTGTGTCTAGCCTGTGTCTAGCCTGTGCCATGCCTGTGACTGACATGTGCATAGCCTGTGCCTAGCCAGTGTCTAGCCTGTGTCTAGCCTGTGCCTTGCCTGAGACTGGCATGTGCATAGCCTGTGCCTAGCCAGTGTCTAGCCTGTGTCTAGCCTGTGCCTTGCCTGAGACAGGCATGTGCATAGCGTGTGCCTAGCCAGTGTCTAGCCAGTGCCTAGCCTGTGCCTAGCCAGTGTCTAGCCTTTGTCTAGCCTGTGCATAGCCTGTGTCTAGCCTGTGCCTAGCCAGTGTATAGCCTCTGTCTAGCCTGTGTCTAATCTGTTTCTAGCCGGTGTCTAGCCTGTGCCTAGCCTATGCCTTGCCTGTGACTGGCATGTGCATAGCCTGTGCCTAGCCATTGTCTAGCGTGTGTCTAGCCTGTGCCTTGCCTGAGACAGGCATGTGCATAGCGTGTGCCTAGCCTGTGCCTAGCCAGTGTCTAGCCTTTGTCTAGCCTGTGCATTGCCTGTGTCTATCCTGTGCCTAGCCAGTGTATAGCCTCTGTCTAGCCTGTGTCTAGCCTGTGCCTAGCCTGTGCCTAGCCTGTGACTGGCCTGTGCCTAGCCAGTGTCTAGCCTGTGCCTAGCCTGTGCCTTGCCTGTGACTGCCATGTGCATAGCCAGTGTCTAGCCAGTGCCTAGCCTGTGCCTAGCCTGTGCCTAGCCTGAGACAGGCATGTGCATAGCGTGTGCCTAGCCAGTGTCTAGCCAGTGCCTAGCCTGTGCCTAGCCAGTGTCTAGCCTTTGTCTAGCCTGTGCATAGCCTGTGTCTAGCCTGTGCCTAGCCAGTGTAAAGCCTCTGTCTAGCCTGTGTCTAGTCTGTGTCTAGCCGGTGTCTAGCCTGTGCCTAGCCTGTGACTGGCCTGTGCCTAGCCAGTGTCTAGCCAGTGCCTAGCCTGTGCCTAGCCTGTGCCTAGCCTGTGTCTAGCCTGTGTCTAGCCTGTGCCTTGCCTGTGACTGGCATGTGCATAGCCTGTGCCTAGCCAGTGTCTAGCCTGTGTCTAGCCTGTATCTAGCCTGTGCCTTGCCTGAGACTGGCATGTGCATAGCGTGTGCCTAGCCAGTGTCTAGCCAGTGCCTAGCCAGTGCCTAGCCAGTGCCTAGCCTGTGCCTAGGCTGTGCCTAGCCTGTGTCTAGCGTGTGCCTAGCCTGTGTCTAGCCTGTGCCTTGCCTGTGACTGGCATGTGCATATCCTGTGCCTAGCCAGTGTCTAGCCTGTGTCTAGCCTGTGCCATGCCTGAGACTGGCATGCGCATAGCGTATGCCTAGCCAGTGTCTAGCCAGTGCCTTGCCTGTGCCTAGCCAGTGTCTAGCATTTGTCTAGCCTGTGCATAGCCTGTGTCTAGCCTGTGCCTAGGCAGTGTATAGCCTCTGTCTAGCCTGTGTCTAGTCAGTGTCTAGCCGGTGTTTAGCCGGTGTCTAGCCTGTGCCTAGCCTGTGCCTAGCCTGTGACTGGCCTATGCCTAGCCTGTGTCTAGCCTGTCTCTAGCCTGTGTCTAGCCTGTGTCTCGCCTTTGTCTAGCCTGTGCCTAGCCTGTGTCTAGCTTGTGTCTAGCCTGTGTCTAGCCTGTGTCTAGCCTGTGTCTAGCCTGTGTCTAGCCTGTGTCTAGCCTGTGTCTAGCCTGTGTCTAGCCTGTGTCTAGCCTGTGTCTAGCCTGTGTCTAGCCTGTGTCTAGCCTGTGTCTAGCCTGTGTCTAGCCTGTGTCTAGCCTGTGTCTAGCCTGTGTATAGCCTGTGTCTAGCCTGTGCCTAGCCAGTGTCTAGCCTGTGTCTAGCCTGTGCCTTGCCTGTGACATGCATATGACTGGCATGTGCACAGCCTGTGCCTAGCCAGTGTCTAGCCTGTGTCTAGCCTGTGCCTTGCCAGTAACTGGCATGTGCATAGCCTGTGCCTAGCCAGTGTCTAGCCAGTGTCTAGCCTGTGTCTAGCCTGCGCCTAGCCTGTGCCTAGCCTGTGCCTAGCCTGTGCCTAGCCTGTGCCTAGCCTGTGCCTAGCCTGTGTCTAGCCTGTGTCTAGCCTGTGCCTTGCCTGAGACTGGCATGTGCATAGCCTGTGCCTAGCCTGTGTTTAGCCTGTGTCTAGCCTGTGCCTTGCCTGAGACTGGCATGTGCATAGCGTGTGCCTAGCCAGTGTCTAGCCAGTGCCTTGCCTGTGCCTAGCCAGTGTCTAGCCTTTGTCTAGCCTGTGCATAGCCTGTGTCTAGCCTGTGCCTAGCCAGTGTATAGCCTCTGTCTAGCCTGTGTCTAGTCAGTGTCTAGCCGGTGTCTAGCCGGTGTCTAGCCTGTGCCTAGCCTGTGACTGGCCTATGCCTAGCCTGTGTCTAGCCTGTGTCTAGCCTGTGTCTAGCCTGTGTCCAGCCTGTGTCTAGCCTGTGTCTAGCCTGTGTCTAGCCTGTGTCCAGCCTGTTTCTAGCCTGTGTCTAGCCTGTGTCTAGCCTGTGTCTAGCCTGTGTCTAGCCTGTGTCTAGCCTGTGTCTAGCCTGTGTCTAGCCTGTGTCTAGCCGGTGTCTAGCCGGTGTCTAGCCTGTGCCTAGCCTGTGACTGGCCTATGCCTAGCCTGTGTCTAGCCTGTGTCTAGCCTGTGTCTAGCCTGTGTCCAGCCTGTGTCTAGCCTGTGTCTAGCCTGTGTCTAGCCTGTGTCCAGCCTGTGTCTAGCCTGTGTCTAGCCTGTGTCTAGCCTGTGTCTAGCCTGTGCCTAGCCTGTGTCTAGCCTGTGTCTAGCCTGTGTCTAGCCTGTGTCTAGCTTGTGTCTAGCCTGTGTCTAGCCTGTGTCTAGCCTGTGCCTAGCCTGTGTCCAGCCTGTGTCTAGCCTGTGCCTTGCCTGTGACTGGCATGTGCATAGCCTGTGCCTAGCCTGTGTCTAGCCTGTGTCTAGCCTGTGCCTTGCCTGTGACTGGCATGTGCATAGCCTGTGCCTAGCCAGTGTCTAGCCTGTGTCTAGCCTGTGCCTTGCCTGAGACAGGCATGTGCATAGAGTGTGCCTAGCCAGTGTCTAGCCAGTGCCTAGCCTATGCCTAGCCAGTGTCTAGCCTTTGTCTAGCCTGTGCATAGCCTGTGTCTAGCCTGTGCCTAGCCAGTGTAAAGCCTCTGTCTAGCCTGTGTTTAGTCTGTGTCTAGCCGGTGTCTAGCCGGTGTCTAGCCTGTGCCTAGCCTGTGCCTAGCCTGTGACTGGCCTGTGCCTAGCCAGTGTCTAGCCAGTGCCTAGCCTGTGCCTAGCCTGTGCCTAGCCTGTGTCTAGCCTGTGTCTAGCCAGTGCCTTGCCTGTGACTGGCATGTGCATAGCCTGTGCCTAGCCAGTGTCTAGCCTGTGTCTAGCCTGTGCCTAGCCAGTGTCTAGCCTGTGTCTAGCCTGTGCCTTGCCTGTGACTGGCATGTGCATAGCCTGTGCCTAGCCAGTGTCTAGCCTGTGTCTAGCCTGTGCCTTGCCTGAGACTGGCATGTGCATAGCCTGTGCCTAGCCAGTGTCTAGCCTGTGTCTAGCCTGTGCCTTGCCTGAGACAAGCATGTGCATAGCGTGTGCCTAGCCAGTGTCTAGCCAGTGCCTAGCCTGTGCCTAGCCAGTGTCTAGCCTTTGTCTAGCCTGTGCATAGCCTGTGTCTAGCCTGTGCCTAGCCAGTGTATAGCCTCTGTCTAGCCTGTGTCTAATCTGTTTCTAGCCGGTGTCTAGCCTGTGCCTAGCCTATGCCTTGCCTGTGACTGGCATGTGCATAGCCAGTGTCTAGCCTGTGCCTAGCCTGTGCCTTGCCTGTGACTGCCATGTGCATAGCCAGTGTCTAGCCAGTGCCTAGCCTGTGCCTAGCCTGTGCCTAGCCTGTGTCTAGCCTGTGTCTAGCCTGTGCCATGCCTGTGACTGACATGTGCATAGCCTGTGCCTAGCCAGTGTCTAGCCTGTGTCTAGCCTGTGCCTTGCCTGAGACTGGCATGTGCATAGCCTGTGCCTAGCCAGTGTCTAGCCTGTGTCTAGCCTGTGCCTTGCCTGAGACTGGCATGTGCATAGCGTGTGCCTAGCCAGTGTCTAGCCAGTGCCTAGCCTGTGCCTAGCCAGTGTCTAGCCTTTGTCTAGCCTGTGCATAGCCTGTGTCTAGCCTGTGCCTAGCCAGTGTATAGCCTCTGTCTAGCCTGTGTCTAATCTGTTTCTAGCCGGTGTCTAGCCTGTGCCTAGCCTATGCCTTGCCTGTGACTGGCATGTGCATAGCCTGTGCCTAGCCAGTGTCTAGCCTGTGTCTTGCCTGAGACAGGCATGTGCATAGCGTGTGCCTAGCCTGTGCCTAGCCAGTGTCTAGCCTTTGTCTAGCCTGTGCATAGCCTGTGTCTATCCTGTGCCTAGCCAGTGTATAGCCTCTGTCTAGCCTGTGTCTAGCCTGTGCCTAGCCTGTGCCTAGCCTGTGACTGGCCTGTGCCTAGCCAGTGTCTAGCCTGTGCCTAGCCTGTGCCTTGCCTGTGACTGCCATGTGCATAGCCAGTGTCTAGCCAGTGCCTAGCCTGTGCCTAGCCTGTGCCTAGCCTGAGACAGGCATGTGCATAGCGTGTGCCTAGCCAGTGTCTAGCCAGTGCCTAGCCTGTGCCTAGCCAGTGTCTAGCCTTTGTCTAGCCTGTGCATAGCCTGTGTCTAGCCTGTGCCTAGCCAGTGTAAAGCCTCTGTCTAGCCTGTGTCTAGTCTGTGTCTAGCCGGTGTCTAGCCTGTGCCTAGCCTGTGCCTAGCCTGTGACTGGCCTGTGCCTAGCCAGTGTCTAGCCAGTGCCTAGCCTGTGCCTAGCCTGTGCCTAGCCTGTGTCTAGCCTGTGTCTAGCCTGTGCCTTGCCTGTGACTGGCATGTGCATAGCCTGTGCCTAGCCAGTGTCTAGCCTGTGTCTAGCCTGTATCTAGCCTGTGCCTTGCCTGAAACTGGCATGTGCATAGCGTGTGCCTAGCCAGTGTCTAGCCAGTGCCTAGCCAGTGCCTAGCCAGTGCCTAGCCTGTGCCTAGCCTGTGCCTAGCCAGTGTCTAGCCGTGTGCCTAGCCTGTGTCTAGCCTGTGCCTTGCCTGTGACTGGCATGTGCATATCCTGTGCCTAGCCAGTGTCTAGCCTGTGTCTAGCCTGTGCCATGCCTGAGACTGGCATGCGCATAGCGTGTGCCTAGCCAGTGTCTAGCCAGTGCCTTGCCTGTGCCTAGCCAGTGTCTAGCATTTGTCTAGCCTGTGCATAGCCTGTGTCTAGCCTGTGCCTAGCCAGTGTATAGCCTCTGTCTAGCCTGTGTCTAGTCAGTGTCTAGCCGGTGTTTAGCCGGTGTCTAGCCTGTGCCTAGCCTGTGCCTAGCCTGTGACTGGCCTATGCCTAGCCTGTGTCTAGCCTGTCTCTAGCCTGTGTCTAGCCTGTGTCTCGCCTCTGTCTAGCCTGTGTCTAGCCTGTGTCTAGCCTGTGTCTAGCCTGTGTCTAGCCTGTGTCTAGCCTGTGTCTAGCCTGTGTCTAGCCTGTGTCTAGCCTGTGTCTAGCCTGTGTCTAGCCTGTGTCTAGCCTGTGTCTAGCCTGTGTCTAGCCTGTGTCTAGCCTGTGTATAGCCTGTGTCTAGCCTGTGCCTAGCCAGTGTCTAGCCTGTGTCTAGCCTGTGCCTTGCCTGTGACATGCATATGACTGGCATGTGCACAGCCTGTGCCTAGCCAGTGTCTAGCCTGTGTCTAGCCTGTGCCTTGCCAGTAACTGGCATGTGCATAGCCTGTGCCTAGCCAGTGTCTAGCCAGTGTCTAGCCTGTGTCTAGCCTGTGCCTAGCCTGTGCCTAGCCTGTGCCTAGCCTGTGCCTAGCCTGTGCCTAGCCTGTGCCTAGCCTGTGCCTAGCCTGTGTCTAGCCTGTGTCTAGCCTGTGCCTTGCCTGAGACTGGCATGTGCATAGCCTGTGCCTAGCCTGTGTTTAGCCTGTGTCTAGCCTGTGCCTTGCCTGAGACTGGCATGTGCATAGCGTGTGCCTAGCCAGTGTCTAGCCAGTGCCTTGCCTGTGCCTAGCCAGTGTCTAGCCTTTGTCTAGCCTGTGCATAGCCTGTGTCTAGCCTGTGCCTAGCCAGTGTATAGCCTCTGTCTAGCCTGTGTCTAGTCAGTATCTAGCCGGTGTTTAGCCGGTGTCTAGCCTGTGCTTAGCCTGTGACTGGCCTATGCCTAGCCTGTGTCTAGCCTGTGTCTAGCCTGTGTCTAGCCTGTGTCCAGCCTGTGTCTAGCCTGTGTCTAGCCTGTGTCTAGCCTGTGTCCAGCCTGTTTCTAGCCTGTGTCTAGCCTGTGTCTAGCCTGTGTCTAGCCTGTGTCTAGCCTGTGTCTAGCCTGTGTCTAGCCTGTGTCTAGCCTGTGTCTAGCCTGTGTCTAGCTTGTGTCTAGCCTGTGCTTAGCCTGTGACTGGCCTATGCCTAGCCTGTGTCTAGCCTGTGTCTAGCCTGTGTCTAGCCTGTGTCCAGCCTGTGTCTAGCCTGTGTCTAGCCTGTGTCTAGCCTGTGTCCAGCCTGTTTCTAGCCTGTGTCTAGCCTGTGTCTAGCCTGTGTCTAGCCTGTGTCTAGCCTGTGTCTAGCCTGTGTCTAGCCTGTGTCTAGCCTGTGTCTAGCCTGTGTCTAGCCTGTGTCTAGCCTGTGTGTAGCCTGTGCCTAGCCTGTGTCTAGCCTGTGTCTAGCCTGTGCCTTGCCTCAGACTGGCATGTGCATAGCCTGTGCCTAGCCTGTGTCTAGCCTGTGTCTAGCCTGTGCCTTGCCTGTGACTGGCATGTGCATAGCCTGTGCCTAGCCAGTGTCTAGCCTGTGTCTAGCCTGTGCCTTGCCTGAGACAGGCATGTGCATAGAGTGTGCCTAGCCAGTGTCTAGCCAGTGCCTAGCCTATGCCTAGCCAGTGTCTAGCCTTTGTCTAGCCTGTGCATAGCCTGTGTCTAGCCTGTGCCTAGCCAGTGTAAAGCCTCTGTCTAGCCTGTGTTTAGTCTGTGTCTAGCCGGTGTCTAGCCGGTGTCTAGCCTGTGCCTAGCCTGTGCCTAGCCTGTGACTGGCCTGTGCCTAGCCAGTGTCTAGCCAGTGCCTAGCCTGTGCCTAGCCTGTGCCTAGCCTGTGTCTAGCCTGTGTCTAGCCAGTGCCTTGCCTGTGACTGGCATGTGCATAGCCTGTGCCTAGCCAGTGTCTAGCCTGTGTCTAGCCTGTGCCTAGCCAGTGTCTAGCCTGTGTCTAGCCTGTGCCTTGCCTGTGACTGGCATGTGCATAGCCTGTGCCTAGCCAGTGTCTAGCCTGTGTCTAGCCTGTGCCTTGCCTGAGACTGGCATGTGCATAGCCTGTGCCTAGCCAGTGTCTAGCCTGTGTCTAGCCTGTGCCTTGCCTGAGACAAGCATGTGCATAGCGTGTGTCTAGCCAGTGTCTAGCCAGTGCCTAGCCTGTGCCTAGCCAGTGTCTAGCCTTTGTCTAGCCTGTGCATAGCCTGTGTCTAGCCTGTGCCTAGCCAGTGTATAGCCTCTGTCTAGCCTGTGTCTAATCTGTTTCTAGCCGGTGTCTAGCCTGTGCCTAGCCTATGCCTTGCCTGTGACTGGCATGTGCATAGCCTGTGCCTAGCCAGTGTCTAGCGTGTGTCTAGCCTGTGCCTTGCCTGAGACAGGCATGTGCATAGCGTGTGCCTAGCCAGTGTCTAGCCAGTGCCTAGCCTGTGCCCAGCCAGTGTCTAGCCTTTGTCTAGCCTGTGCATAGCCTGTGTCTATCCTGTGCCTAGCCAGTGTATAGCCTCTGTCTAGCCTGTGTCTAGCCTGTGCCTAGCCTGTGCCTAGCCTGTGACTGGCCTGTGCCTTGCCAGTGTCTAGCCTGTGCCTAGCCTGTGCCTTGCCTGTGACTGGCATGTGCATAGCCAGTGTCTAGCCAGTGCCTAGCCTGTGCCTAGCATGTGCCTAGCCTGAGACAGGCATGTGCATAGCGTGTGCCTAGCCAGTGTCTAGCCAGTGCCTAGCCTGTGCCTAGCCAGTGTCTAGCCTTTGTCTAGCCTGTGCATAGCCTGTGTCTAGCCTGTGCCTAGCCAGTGTAAAGCCTCTGTCTAGCCTGTGTCTAGTCTGTGTCTAGCCGGTGTCTAGCCGGTGTCTAGCCTGTGCCTAGCCTGTGCCTAGCCTGTGACTGGCCTGTGCCTAGCCAGTGTCTAGCCAGTGCCTAGCCTGTGCCTAGCCTGTGCCTAGCCTGTGTCTAGCCTGTGTCTAGCCTGTGCCTTGCCTGTGACTGGCATGTGCATAGCCTGTGCGTAGCCAGTGTCTAGCCTGTGCCTTGCCTGAGACTGGCATGTGCATAGCGTGTGCCTAGCCAGTGTCTAGCCAGTGCCTAGCCAGTGCCTAGCCTGTGCCTAGCCTGTGCCTAGCCTGTGCCTAGCCAGTGTCTAGCCTGTGTCTAGCGTGTGCCTAGCCTGTGTCTAGCCTGTGCCTTGCCTGTGACTGGCATATGCATATCCTGTGCCTAGCCAGAGTCTAGCCTGTGTCTAGCCTGTGCCATGCCTGAGACTGGCATGCGCATAGCGTGTGCCTAGCCAGTGTCTAGCCAGTGCCTTGCCTGTGCCTAGCCAGTGTCTAGCCTTTGTCTAGCCTGTGCATAGCCTGTGTCTAGCCTGTGCCTAGCCAGTGTATAGCCTCTGTCTAGCCTGTGTCTAGTCAGTGTCTAGCCGGTGTTTAGCCGGTGTCTAGCCTGTGTCTAGCCTGTGTCCAGCCTGTGTCTAGCCTGTGTCTAGCCTGTGTCTAGCCTGTGTCTAGCCTGTGTCTAGCCTTTGTCTAGCCTGTGCCTAGCCTGTGTCTAGCCTGTGTCTAGCCTGTGTCTAGCCTGTGTCTAGCCTGTGTCTAGCCTGTGTCTAGCCTGTGTCTAGCCTGTGTCTAGCCTGTGTCTAGCCTGTGTATAGCCTGTGTCTAGCCTGTGCCTAGCCAGTGTCTAGCCTGTGTCTAGCCTGTGCCTTGCCTGTGACATGCATATGACTGGCATGTGCACAGCCTGTGCCTAGCCAGTGTCTAGCCTGTGTCTAGCCTGTGCCTTGCCAGTAACTGGCATGTGCATAGCCTGTGCCTAGCCAGTGTCTAGCCAGTGTCTAGCCTGTGTCTAGCCTGTGCCTAGCCTGTGCCTAGCCTGTGCCTAGCCTGTGCCTAGCCTGTGCCTAGCCTGTGCCTAGCCAGTGCCTAGCCTGTGCCTAGCCTGTGCCTAGCCTGTGCCTAGCCTGTGCCTAGCCTGTGTCTAGCCTGTGCCTTGCCTGAGACTGGCATGTACATAGCCTGTGCCTAGCCTGTGTTTAGCCTGTGTCTAGCCTGTGCCTTGCCTGAGACTGGCATGTGCATAGCGTGTGCCTAGCCAGTGTCTAGCCAGTGCCTTGCCTGTGCCTAGCCAGTGTCTAGCCTTTGTCTAGCCTGTGCATAGCCTGTGTCTAGCCTGTGCCTAGCCAGTGTATAGCCTCTGTCCAGCCTGTGTCTAGTCAGTATCTAGCCGGTGTTTAGCCGGTGTCTAGCCTGTGCCTAGCCTGTGACTGGCCTATGCCTAGCCTGTGTCTAGCCTGTGTCTAGCCTGTGTCCAGCCTGTGTCTAGCCTGTGTCTAGCCTGTGTCTAGCCTGTGTCTAGCCTGTGTCCAGCCTGTGTCTAGCCTGTGTCTAGCCTGTGTCTAGCCTGTGTCTAGCATTTGTCTAGCCTGTGCCTAGCCTGTGTCTAGCCTGTGTCTAGCCTGTTTCTAGCCTGTGTCTAGCCTGTGTCTAGCCTGTGTCTAGCTTGTGTCTAGCCTGTGTCTAGCCTGTGTCTAGCCTGTGTCTAGCCTGTGTCTAGCCTGTGTCTAGCCTGTGTATAGCCTGTGTCTAGCCTGTGCCTAGCCAGTGTCTAGCCTGTGTCTAGCCTGTGCCTTGCCTGTGACATGCATGTGACTGGCATGTGCATAGCCTGTTCCTAGCCAGTGTCTAGCCTGTGTCTAGCCTGTGTCTAGCCTGTGCCTTGCCAGTAACTGGCATGTGCATAGCCTGTGCCTAGCCAGTGTCTAGCCTGTGCGTAGCCTGTGCCTAGCCTGTGCCTAGCCTGTGTCTAGCCTGTGTCTAGCCTGTGCCTTGCCTGAGACTGGCATGTGCATAGCCTGTGCCTAGCCAGTGTTTAGCCTGTGTCTAGCCTGTGCCTTGCCTGAGACTGGCATGTGCATAGCGTGTGCCTAGCCAATGTCTAGCCTGTGCCTTGCCAGAGACTGGCATGTGCATAGCGTGTGCCTAGCCAGTGTCTAGCCAGTGCGTAGCCTGTGTCTAGCCTGTGTCTAGCCTGTGCCTTGCCTGTGACTGGCATGTGCATAGCCTGTGCCTTACCAGTGTCTAGCCTGTGTCTAGCCTGTGCCTTGCCTGTGACTGGCATTAGCATAGCCTGTGCCTAGCCAGTGTCTAGCCTGTGTCTAGCCTGTGCCTAGCCAGTGTCTAGCCTGTGCCAAGCCTGTGTCTAGCCTGTGTCTAGCCTGTGTTTAGCCTCTGCCTTCCCTGTGATTGGCATGTGCATAGCCTGTGCCTAGCCAGTGTCTAGCCTGTGTCTAGCCTGTGCCTTGCCTGAGGCAGGCATGTGCATAGCGTGTGTCTAGCCAGTGCCTAGCCTGTGCTTTACCAGTGTCTAGCCTTTGTCTAGCCTGTGCATAGCCTGTGTCTAGCCAGTGTATAGCCTCTGTCTAGCCTGTGTCTAATCTGTGTCTAGCCGGTGTCTAGCCTGTGCCTAGCCAGTGTCTAGCCTGTGTCTAGCCTGTGCCTTGCCTGAGGCAGGCATGTGCATAGCGTGTGTCTAGCCAGTGCCTAGCCTGTGCTTTACCAGTGTCTAGCCTTTGTCTAGCCTGTGCATAGCCTGTGTCTAGCCAGTGTATAGCCTCTGTCTACCTTGTGTCTAATCTGTGTCTAATCTGTGACTAGCCTGTGTCTAGCCTGTGCCTTGCCTGAGACAGGCATGTGCATAGCGTGTGCCTAGCCAGTGTCTAGCCAGTTCCTAGCCTGTGCCTAGCCAGTGTCTAGCCTGTGCATAACCTGTGTCTAGTCTGTGCCTAGCCAGTGTATAGCCTCTGTCTAGCCGGTGTCTAGCCTGTGTCTAGCCTGTGCCTAGCCTGTGCCTAGCCTGTGACTGGCCTGTGCCTAGCCAGTATCTAGCCTGTGTCTAGCCTGTGCCTTGCCTGTGACTGGCATGTGCATAGCCTGTGCCTAGCCAGTGTCTAGCCTGTGTCTTGCCTGTGCCTAGCCTGAGACAGGCATGTGCATAGCGTGTGCCTAGCCAGTGTCTAGCCAGTGCCTAGCCTGTGCCTAGCCAGTGTCTAGCCTTTGTCTAGCCTGTGCATAGCCTGTGCCTAGCCAGTGTAAAGCCTCTGTCTAGCCTGTGTCTAGTCTGTGTTTAGCCGGTGTCTAGCCGGTGTCTAGCCTGTGCCTAGCCTGTGCCTAGCCTGTGACTGGCCTGTGCCTAGCCAGTGTCTAGCCAGTGCCTAGCCTGTGCCTAGCCTGTGTCTAGCCTGTGTCTAGCCTGTGCCTTGCCTGTGACTGGCATGTGCATAGCCTGTGCCTAGCCAGTGTCTAGCCTGTGTCTAGCCTGTGCCTAGCCTGTGTCTAGCCTGTGTCTAGCCTGTGCCATGCCTGTGACTGGCATGTGCAAAGCCTGTGCCTAGCCAGTGTTTAGCCTGTGTCTAGCCTGTGCCTTGCCTGAGACTGGCATGTGCATAGCGTGTGCCTAGCCAGTGCCTAGCCTGTGCCTAGCCAGTGTCTAACCTTTGTCTAGCCTGTGCATAGCCTGTGTCTAGCCTGTGCCTAGCCAGTGTATAGCCTCTGTCTAGCCGGTGTCTAGCCTGTGCCTAGCCTGTGACTGGCCTGTGCCTAGCCAGTATCTAGCCTGTGTCTAGCCTGTGCCTTGCCTGTGACTGGCATGTGCATAGCCTGTGCCTAGCCAGTGTCTAGCCTGTGTCTAGCCTGTGCCTAGCCTGAGACAGGCATGTGCATAGCGTGTGCCTAGCCAGTGTCTAGCCAGTGCCTAGCCTGTGCCTAGCCAGTGTATAGCCTTTGTCTAGCCTGTGCATAGCCTGTGTCTAGCCTGTGCCTAGCCAGTGTAAAGCCTCTGTCTAGCCTGTGTCTAGTCTGTGTTTAGCCGGTGTCTAGCCGGTGTCTAGCCTGTGCCTAGCCTGTGCCTAGCCTGTGACTGGCCTGTGCCTAGCCAGTGCCTAGCCTGTGCCTAGCCTGTGCCTAGCCTGTCTCTAGCCTGTGTCTAGCCTGTGCCTTGCCTGTGACTGGCATGTGCATAGCCTGTGCCTAGCCAGTGTCTAGCCTGTGTCTAGCCTGTGCCTAGCCTGTGTCTAGCCTGTGTCTAGCCTGTGCCTTGCCTGTGACTGGCATGTGCATAGCCTGTGCCTAGCCAGTGTCTAGCCTGTGTCTAGCCTGTGCCTTGCCTGAGACTGGCATGTGCATAGCGTTTGCCTAGCCAGTGTCTAGCCAGTGCCTAGCCTGTGCCTAGCCAGTGTCTAGCCTTTGTCTAGCCTGTGTCTAGCCTGTGTCTAGCCTGTGCCTAGCCAGTGTATACCCTCTGTCTAGCCTGTGTCTAGTCAGTGTCTAGCCGGTGTCTAGCCGGTGTCTAGCCTGTGCCTAGCCTGTGACTGGCCTATGCCTAGCCAGTATCTAGCCTGTGTCTAGCCTGTGCCTTGCCTGTGACTGGCATGTGCATAGCCTGTGCCTAGCCAGTGTCTAGCCTGTGTCTAGCCTGTGCCTAGCCTGAGACAGGCATGTGCATAGCGTGTGCCTAGCCAGTGTCTAGCCAGTGCCTAGCCTGTGCCTAGCCAGTGTCTAGCCTTTGTCTAGCCTGTGCATAGCCTGTGTCTAGCCTGTGCCTAGCCTGTGTCCAGCCTGTGTCTAGCCTGTGTCTATCCTGTGTCTAGCCTGTGTCCAGCCTGTTTCTAGCCAGTGTCTAGCCTGTGTCTAGCTTGTGTCTAGCCTGTGTCTAGCCTGTGTCTAGCCTGTGCCTAGCCTGTGTCTAGCCTGTGTCTAGCTTGTGTCTAGCCTGTGTCTAGCCTGTGTCTAGCCTGTGTCTAGCCTGTGTCTAGCCTGTGTCCAGCCTGGGTCTAGCCTGTGTCTAGCCTGTGTCTAGCCTGTGTCCAGCCTGTGTCTAGCCTGTGTCTAGCCTGTGTCTAGCCTGTGTCTAGCCTTTGTCTAGCCTGTGCCTAACCTGTGTCTAGCCTGTGTCTAGCCTGTTTCTAGCCTGTGTCTAGCCTGTGTCTAGCCTGTGTCTAGCTTGTGTCTAGCCTGTGTCTAGCCTGTGTCTAGCCTGTGCCTAGCCTGTGTCTAGCCTGTGTCTAGCCTGTGTCTAGCCTGTGTATAGCCTGTGTCTAGCCTGTGCCTAGCCAGTGTCTAGCCTGTGTCTAGCCTGTGCCTTGCCTGTGACATGCATGTGACTGGCATGTGCATAGCCTGTGCCTAGCCAGTGTCTAGCCTGTGTCTAGCCTGTGCCATGCCAGTAACTGGCATGTGCATAGCCTGTGCCTAGCCAGTGTCTAGCCTGTGTCTAGCCTGTGCCTAGCCTGTGCCTAGCCTGTGCCTAGCCTGTGCCTAGCCTGTGCCTAGCCTGTGCCTAGCCTGTGTCTAGCCTGTGTCTAGCCTGTGCCTTGCCAGTAACTGGCATGTGCATAGCCTGTGCCTAGCCTGTGCCTAGCCAGTGTTTAGCCTGTGTCTAGCCTGTGCCTTGCCTGAGACTGGCATGTGCATAGCGTGTGCCTAGCCAGTGTCTAGCCTGTGCCTTGCCAGAGACTGGCATGTGCATAGCGTGTGCCTAGCCAGTGTCTAGCCAGTGCCTAGCCTGTGTCTAGCCTGTGCCTGTGCCTAGCCAGTGTCTAGCCTGTGTCTAGCCTGTGCCAAGCCTGTGTCTAGCCTGTGTCTAGCCTGTGTTTAGCCTGTGCCTTGCCTGTGATTGGCATGTGCATAGCCTGTGCCTAGCCAGTGTCTAGCCTGTGTCTAGCCTGTGCCTTGCCTGAGACAGGCATGTGCATAGCGTGTGTCTAGCCAGTGCCTAGCCTGTGCCTTGCCAGTGTCTAGCCTTTGTCTAGCCTTTGTCTAGCCTGTGCATAGCCTGTGTCTAGCCTGTGCCTAGCCAGTGTATAGCCTCTGTCTAGCCTGTGTCTAATCTGTGTCTAGCCGGTGTCTAGCCTGTGCCTAGCCTGTGCCTTGCCTGTGACTGGCATGTGCAAAGCCTGTGTCTAGCCAGTGTCTAGCCTGTGTCTAGCCTGTGCCTTGCCTGAGACAGGCATGTGCATAGCGTGTGCCTAGCCAGTGTCTAGCCAGTGCCTAGCCTGTGCCTAGCCAGTGTCTAACCTTTGTCTAGCCTGTGCATAGCCTGTGTCTAGCCTGTGCCTAGCCAGTGTATAGCCTCTGTCTAGCCGGTGTCCAGCCTGTGTCTAGCCTGTGCCTAGCCTGTGCCTAGCCTGTGACTGGCCTGTGCCTAGCCAGTATCTAGCCTGTGTCTAGCCTGTGCCTTGCCTGTGACTGGCATGTGCATAGCCTGTGCCTAGCCAGTGTCTAGCCTGTGTCTAGCCTGTGCCTAGCCTGAGACAGGCATGTGCATAGCGTGTGCCTAGCCAGTGTCTAGCCAGTGCCTAGCCTGTGCCTAGCCAGTGTCTAGCCTTTGTCTAGCCTGTGCATAGCCTGTGCCTAGCCAGTGTAAAGCCTCTGTCTAGCCTGTGTCTAGTCTGTGTTTAGCCGGTGTCTAGCCGTTGTCTAGCCTGTGCCTAGCCTGTGCCTAGCCTGTGACTGGCCTGTGCCTAGCCAGTGTCTAGCCAGTGCCTAGCCTGTGCCTAGCCTGTGCCTAGCCTGTATCTAACCTGTGTCTAGCCTGTGCCTTGCCTGTGACTGGCATGTGCATAGCCTGTGCCTAGCCAGTGTCTAGCCTGTGTCTAGCCTGTGCCTAGCCTGTGTCTAGCCTGTGTCTAGCCTGTGCCTTGCCTGTGACTGGCATGTGCATAGCCTGTGCCTAGCCAGTGTCTAGCCTGTGTCTAGCCTGTGCCTTGCCTGAGACTGGCATGTGCATAGCGTGTGACTGGCATGTGCATAGCCTGTGCCTAGCCAGTGTCTAGCCTGTGTCTAGCCTGTGCCTAGCCAGTGTCTAGCCAGTGCCTAGCCTGTGCCTAGCCTGTGCCTAGCCTGTATCTAACCTGTGTCTAGCCTGTGCCTTGCCTGTGACTGGCATGTGCATAGCCTGTGCCTAGCCAGTGTCTAGCCTGTGTCTAGCCTGTGCCTAGCCTGTGTCTAGCCTGTGTCTAGCCTGTGCCTTGCCTGTGACTGGCATGTGCCTAGCCTGTGCCTAGCCAGTGTCTAGCCTTTGTCTAGCCTGTGTCTAGCCTGTGTCTAGCCTGTGCCTAGCCAGTGTATAGCCTATGTCTAGCCTGTGTCTAGTCAGTGTCTAGCCGGTGTCTAGCCGGTGTCTAGCCTGTGTCTAGCCTGTGTCTAGCCTGTGTCCAGCCTGTGTCTAGCCTGTGTCTAGCCTGTGTCTAGCCTGTGTCCAGCCTGTGTCTAGCCTGTGTCTAGCCTGTGTCTAGCCTGTGTCTAGCCTTCGTCTAGCCTGTGCCTAGCCTGTGTCTAGCCTGTGTCTAGCCTGTTTCTAGCCTGTGTCTAGCCTGTGTCTAGCCTGTGTCTATACTGTGTCTAGCTTGTGTCTAGCTTGTGTCTAGCCTGTGTCTAGCCTGTGTCTAGCCTGTGCCTAGCCTGTGTCTAGCCTGTGTCTAGCCTGTGTCTAGCCTGTGTCTAGCCTGTGTCTAGCCTGTGTCTAGCCTGTGTCTAGCCTGTGTCTAGCCTGTGTCTAGCCTGTGTCTAGCCTGTGCCTAGCCAGTGTCTAGCCTGTGTCTAGCCTGTTCCTTGCCTGTGACATGCATGTGACTGGCATGTGCATAGCCTGTGCCTAGCCAATGTCTAGCCTGTGTCTAGCCTGTGCCTAGCCTGTGCCTAGCCTGTGCCTAGCCTGTGCCTAGCCTGTGTCTAGCCAGTGCCTAGCCTGTGTCTAGCCTGTGTCTAGCCTGTGCCTTGCCTGTGACTGGCATGTGAATAGCCTGTGCCTTACCAGTGTCTAGCCTGTGTCTAGCCTGTGCCTTGCCTGTGACTGGCATGTGCATAGCCTGTGGCTAGCCAGTGTCTAGCCTGTGTCTAGCCTGTGCCTAGCCAGTGTCTAGCCTGTGTCTAGCCTGTGCCAAGCCTGTGTCTAGCCTGTGTCTAGCCTGTGTTTAGCCTGTGCCTTGCCTGTGACTGGCATGTGCATAGCCTGTGCCTAGCCAGTGTCTAGCCTGTGTCTAGCCTGTGCCTAGCCTGTGTCTAGCCTGTGTCTAGCCTGTGCCTTGCCTGTGACTGGCATGTGCATAGCCTGTGCCTAGCCAGTGTCTAGCCTGTGTCTAGCCTGTGCCTTGCCTGAGACTGGCATGTGCATAGCGTGTGCCTAGCCAGTGTCTAGCCAGTGCCTAGCCAGTGCCTAGCCTGTGCCCAGCCAGTGTCTAGCCTTTGTCTAGCCTTTGTCTAGCCTGTGTCTAGCCTGTGTCTAGCCTGTGCCTTGCCTGTGACTGGCATGTGCATAGCCTGTGCCTAGCCAGTGTCTAGCCTGTGTCTAGCCTGTGCCTAGCCTGTGTCTAGCCTGTGTCTAGCCTGTGCCTTGCCTTTGACTGGCATGTGCATAGCCTGTGCCTAGCCAGTGTCTAGCCTGTGTCTAGCCTGTGCCTTGCCTGAGACTGGCATGTGCATAGCGTGTGCCTAGCCAGTGTCTAGCCTGTGTCTAGCCTGTGCCTTGCCTGAGACTGGCATGTGCATAGCGTGTGCCTAGCCAGTGTCTAGCCTGTGCCTAGCATGTGCCTAGCCAGTGTCTAGCCTTTGTCTAGCCTGTGCATAGCCTGTGTCTAGCCTGTGCCTAGCCAGTGTATAGCCTCTGTCTAGCCGGTGTCTAGCCTGTGTCTAGCCTGTGCCTAGCCTGTGCCTAGCCTGTGACTGGCCTGTGCCTAGCCAGTGTCTAGCAAGTGTCTAGCCTGTGCCTTGCCTGTGACTGGCATGTGCATAGCCAGTGCCTAGCCTGTGCCTAGCCAGTGTCTAGCATTTGTCTAGCCTGTGCATAGCCTGTGTCTAGTCTGTGCCTAGCCAGTGTAAAGCCTGTGTCTACTCTGTGTCTAGCCGGTGTCTAGCCTGTGCCTAGCCAGTGTCTAGCCTTTTTCTAGCCTTTGTCTAGCCTGTGTCTAGCCTGTGCCTTGCCTGTGACTGGCATGTGCATAGCCTGTGCCTAGCCAGTGTCTAGCCTGTGTCTAGCCTGTGCCTAGCCTGTGTCTAGCCTGTGTCTAGCCTGTGCCTTGCCTGTGACTGGCATGTGCATAGCCTGTGCCTAGCCAGTGTCTAGCCTGTGTCTAGCCTGTGCCTTGCCTGAGACTGGCATGTGCATAGTGTGTGCCTAGCCAGTGTCTAGCCAGTGCATAGCGTGTGCCTAGCCAGTGTCTAGCCAGTGCCTAGCCAGTGCCTAGCCTGTGCCTAGCCAGTGTCTAGCCTTTGTCTAGCCTTTGTCTAGCCTGTGTCTAGCCTGTGTCTAGCCTGTGCCTTGCCTGTGACTGGCATGTGCATAGCCTGTGCCTAGCCAGTGTCTAGCCTGTGTCTAGCCTGTGCCTAGCCTGTGTCTAGCCTGTGTCTAGCCTGTGCCTTGCCTGTGACTGGCATGTGCATAGCCTGTGCCTAGCCAGTGTCTAGCCTGTGTCTAGCCTGTGCCTTGCCTGAGACTGGCATGTGCATAGTGTGTGCCTAGCCAGTGTCTAGCCAGTGCATAGCGTGTGCCTAGCCAGTGTCTAGCCAGTGCCTAGCCAGTGCCTAGCCTGTGCCTAGCCAGTGTCTAGCCATTGTCTAGCCTTTGTCTAGCCTGTGTCTAGCCTGTGTCTAGCCTGTGCCTTGCCTGTGACTGGCATGTGCATAGCCTGTGCCTAGCCAGTGTCTAGCCTGTGTCTAGCCTGTGCCTAGCCTGTGTCTAGCCTGTGCCTTGCCTGTGACTGGCATGTGCATAGCCTGTGCCTAGCCAGTGTCTAGCCTGTGTCTAGCCTGTGCCTTGCCTGAGACTGGCATGTGCATAGTGTGTGCCTAGCCAGTGTCTAGCCAGTGCCTAGCCAGTGCCTAGCCTGTGCCTAGCCAGTGTCTAGCCTTTGTCTAGCCTTTGTCTAGTCTGTGTCTAGCCTGTGTCTAGCCTGTGCCTTGCCTGTGACTGGAATGTGCATATCCTGTGTCTAGCCTGTGTCTAGCCTGTGTCTAGCCTGTGCCTAGCCAGTGTATAGACTGTTAGCCTGTGTTAGCCTGTGCTGCCGTGTGGCTGTGTAGCCGTGCAGCCGTGCTAGCCTGTGTCTAGCCTGTGCTAGCCTGTGTAGCCGTTCTAGCCTGTGTCTAGCCTGTGCTGTTGCTGGCTGTGTAGCCTGTGCCTGCCAGTGTTAGCCGTGTCTAGCCTGTGCCTGCCTGGACGGCATGTGCATAGCTGGCTAGATGCTAGCCGTGCTGGCCTGTGCCTAGCCGTGTCTGCCTGGCGGTGCCTGTGTGGTGTGCCGTGTGCTGTGCTGCCTGGTGTTGCTGCGTGTAGCCTGTGCTGCCTGTGCCTGTCTCTGTCTAGCCTGTGTCTAATCTGTGTCTAGCCGGTGTCTAGCCTGTGCCTAGCCTGTGACTGGCCTATGCCTAGCCTGTGTCTAGCCTGTGTCTAGCCTGTGTCTAGCCTGTGTCTAGCCTGTGTCTAGCCTGTGTCTAGCCTGTGTCTAGCCTGTGTCTAGCCTGTGCCTAGCCAGTGTCTAGCCTGTGCCTTGCCTGTGACTGGCATGTGCATAGCCTGTGCCTAGCCAGTGTCTAGCCAGTGTCTAGCCTGTGTCTAGCCTGTGCCTAGCCTGAGACAGGCATGTACATAGCGTGTGCCTAGCCAGTGTCTAGCCAGTGCCTAGCCTGTGCCTAGCCAGTGTCTAGCCTTTGTCTAGCCTGTGCATAGCCTGTGTCTAGCCTGTGCCTAGCCAGTGTAAAGCCTCTGTCTAGCCTGTGTCTTGTCTGTGTCTAGCCGGTGTCTAGCCTGTGCCTAGCCTGTGCCTAGCCTGTGACTGGCCTGTGCCTAGCCAGTGTCTAGCCAGTGCCTAGCCTGTGCCTAGCCTGTGCCTAGCCTGTGTCTAGCCTGTGTCTAGCCTGTGCCTTGCCTGTGACTTGCATATGCATAGCCTGTGCCTAGCCAGTGTCTAGCCTGTGTTTAGCCTGTGCCTAGCCTGTGTCTAGCCTGTGTCTAGCCTGTGCTTTGCCTGTGACTGGCATGTGCATAGCCTGTGCCTAGCCAGTGTCTAGCCTGTGTCTAGCCTGTGCCTTGCCTGAGACTGGCATGTGCATAGCGTGTGCCTAGCCAGTGTCTAGCCAGTGCCTAGCCAGTGCCTAGCCTGTGCCTAGCCAGTGTCTAGCCTTTGTCTAGCCTTTGTCTAGCCTGTGTCTAGCCTGTGTCTAGCCTGTGCCTTGCCTGTGACTGGCATGTGCATAGCCTGTGCCTAGCCAGTGTCTAGCCTGTGTCTAGCCTGTGCCTAGCCTGTGTCTAGCCTGTGCCTTGCCTGTGACTGGCATGTGCATAGCCTGTGCCTAGCCAGTGTCTAGCCTGTGTCTAGCCTGTGCCTTGCCTGAGACTGGCATGTGCATAGCGTGTGCCTAGCCAGTGTCTAGCCAGTGCCTAGCCAGTGCCTAGCCTGTGCCTAGCCAGTGTCTAGACTTTGTCTAGCCTGTGCCTAGCCTGTGTCTAGCCTGTGCCTTGCCTGTGACTGGAATGTGCATATCCTGTGTCTAGCCTGTGTCTAGCCTGTGTCTAGCCTGTGCCTAGCCAGTGTATAGCCTCTGTCTAGCCTGTATCTAATCTGTGTCTAGCCGGTATCTAGCCTTCTAGCCTGTGCCTAGCCTGTGACTGGCCTATGCCTAGCCTGTGTCTAGCCTGTGTCTAGCCTGTGTCTAGCCTGTGTCTAGCCTGTGTCCAGCCTGTGTCTAGCCTGTGTCTAGCCTGTGTCTAGCCTGTGTCTAGCCTGTGCCTAGCCAGTGTCTAGCCTGTGCCTTGCCTGTGACTGGCATGTGCATAGCCTGTGCCTAGCCAGTGTCTAGCCAGTGTCTAGCCTGTGTCTAGCCTGTGCCTAGCCTGTGCCTAGCCTGAGACAGGCATGTACATAGCGTGTGCCTAGCCAGTGTCTAGCCAGTGCCTAGCCTGTGCCTAGCCAGTGTCTAGCCTTTCAGCGTGTCAGCCTTGTCTAGCCTGTGCATAGCCTGTGTCTAGCCTGTGCCTAGCCAGTGTAAAGCCTCTGTCTAGCCTGTGTCTAGTCTGTGTCTAGCCGGTGTCTAGCCGGTGTCTAGCCTGTGCCTAGCCTGTGCCTAGCCTGTGACTGGCCTGTGCCTAGCCAGTGTCTAGCCAGTGCCTAGCCTGTGCCTAGCCTGTGCCTAGCCTGTGTCTAGCCTGTGTCTAGCCTGTGCCTTGCCTGTGACTTGCATATGCATAGCCTGTGCCTAGCCAGTGTCTAGTCTGTGTCTAGCCTGTGCCTAGCCTGTGTCTAGCCTGTGTCTAGCCTGTGCTTTGCCTGTGACTGGCATGTGCATAGCCTGTGCCTAGCCAGTGTCTAGCCTGTGTCTAGCCTGTGCCTTGCCTGTGACTGGCATGTGCATAGCCTGTGCCTAGCCAGTGTCTAGCCTGTGTCTAGCCTGTGCCTTGCCTGAGACTGGCATGTGCATAGCGTGTGCCTAGCCAGTGTCTAGCCAGTGCCTAGCCAGTGCCTAGCCTGTGCCTAGCCAGTGTCTAGCCTTTGTCTAGCCTTGTCTAGCCTGTGTCTAGCCTGTGTCTAGCCTGTGCCTTGCCTGTGACTGGAATGTGCATAGCCTGTGTCTAGCCTGTGTCTAGCCTGTGTCTAGCCTGTGCCTAGCCAGTGTATAGCCTCTGTCTAGCCTGTGTCTAATCTGTGTCTAGCCGGTGTCTAGCCTGTGCCTAGCCTGTGACTGGCCTATGCCTAGCCTGTGTCTAGCCTGTGTCTAGCCTGTGTCTAGCCTGTGTCCAGCCTGTGTCTAGCCTGTGTCTAGCCTGTGTCTAGCCTGTGTCTAGCCTGTGCCTAGCCAGTGTCTAGCCTGTGCCTTGCCTGTGACTGGCATGTGCATAGCCTGTGCCTAGCCAGTGTCTAGCCAGTGTCTAGCCTGTGTCTAGCCTGTGCCTTAGCCTGAGACAGGCATGTGCATAGCGTGTGCCTAGCCAGTGTCTAGCCAGAGCCTAGCCTGTGCCTAGCCAGTGTCTAGCCTTTGTCTAGCCAGTGTCTAGCCTTTGTCTAGCCTGTGCATAGCCTGTGTCTAGCCTGTGCCTAGCCAGTGTCTAGCCTGTGCCTAGCCTGTGTCTAGTCTGTGACTAGCCTGTGTCTAGCCTGTGTCTAGCCTGTGCCTAGCCTGTGCCTAGCCTGTGTCTAGCCTGTGCCTAGCCTGTGTCTAGCCTGTGTCTAGCCTGTGCCTAGCCTGTGCCTAGCCTGTGTCTAGCCTGTGTCTAGCCTGTGTCTAGCCTGTGCCTAGCCTGTGTCTAGCCTGTGCCTAGCCTGTGTCTAGCCTGTGTCTAGCCTGTGCCTAGCCTGTGTCTAGCCTGTGTCTAGCCTGTGCCTTGCCTGTGACTGGCATGTGCATAGCCTGTGCCTAGCCTGTGTCTAGCCTGTGTCTAGCCTGTGCCTAGCCTGTGCCTAGCATGTGCATAGCCTGTGCCTAGCCAGTGTCTAGCCTGTGTATAGCCTGTGCCTAGCCTGTGACTAGCCTGTGCCTAGCCTGTGCCTAGCCAGTGCTAGCCTGTGTCTGGCAAGTGCCTAGCCAGTGCCTAGCCTGTGCCTAGCCAGTGTCTAGCCTTTGTCTAGCCTTTGTCTAGCCTGTGTCTAGCCTGTGTCTAGCCTGTGTCTAGCCTGTGTCTAGCCTGTGTCTAGCCTGTGTCTAGCCTGTGTCTAGCCTGTGTCTAGCCTGTGCCTAGCCTGTGTCTGGCCTGTGCCTAGCCTGTGTCTAGCCTGTGTCTAGCCTGTGTCTAGCCTGTGCCTAGCCTGTGCCTAGCCTGTGTCTAGCCTGTGTCTAGCCTGTGTCTAGCCTGTGTCTAGCCTGTGTCTAGCCTGTGTCTAGCCTGTGTCTAGCCTGTGTCTAGCCTGTGTCTAGCCTGTGTCTAGCCTGTGCCTAGCCTGTGACTAGCCTGTGCCTAGCCTGTGCCTAGCCAGTGTCTAGCCTGTGTCTAGCCTGTGCCTAGCCTGAGACAGGCATGTGCATAGCGTGTGCCTAGCCAGTGTCTAGCCAGTGCCTAGCCTGTGCCTAGCCAGTGTCTAGCCTTTGTCTAGCCTGTGCATAGCCTGTGACTAGCCTGTGCCTAGCCAGTGTCTAGCCTGTGCCTAGCCAGTGTCTAGCCTGTGCCTAGCCTGTGTCTAGCCTGTGACTGGCATATGCCTAGCCTGTGTCTAGCCTGTGTCTAGCCTGTGCCTAGCCTGTGTCTAGCCTGTGTCTAGCCTGTGTCCCTAGCCTGTGTCTAGCCTGTGTCTAGCCTGTGTCTAGCCTGTGTCTAGCCTGTGTCTAGCCTGTGCCTAGCCTGTGTCTAGCCTGTGTCTAGCCTGTGTCAAGCCTGTGTCTAGCCTGTGTCTAGCCTGTGTCTAGCCTGTGTCTAGCCTGTGTCTAGCCTGTGTCTAGCCTGTGCCTAGCCAGTGTCTAGCCTGTGCCTAGCCTGTGTCTAGCCTGTGTCTAGCCTGTGTCTTGCCTGTGTCTAGCCTGTGTCTAGCCTGTGTCTAGCCTGTGTCTAGCCTGTGCCTAGCCAGTGTCTAGCCTGTGTCTAGCCTGTGCCTTGCCTGTGACTGGCATGTGCATAGCCTGTGCCTAGCCAGTGTCTAGCCTGTGCCTAGCCAGTGTCTAGCCTGTGTCTAGCCAGTGTCTAGCCTGTGTCTAGCCTGTGTCTAGCCTGTGTCTAGCCTGTGTCTTAGCCTGTGTCTAGCCTGTGCCTAGCCTGTGTCTAGCCTGTGCCTAGACAGTCCTGGCCTGTGCCTAGCCTGTGTCTAGCCTGTGTCTAGCCTGTTTCTAGCCTGTGTCTAGCCTGTGTCTAGCCTGTGTCTAGCCTGTGTCTAGCCTGTGTCTAGCCTGTGTCTAGCCTGTGTCTAGCCTGTGCCTAGCCTGTGTCTAGCCTGTGCCTAGCCTGTGTCTAGCCTGTGCCTTGCCTGTGATCTGGCATGTGATAGCCTGTGTCTAGCCAGTGTCTAGCCTGTGTCTAGCCAGTGTCTAGCCTGTGTCTAGCCTGTGTCTAGCCTGTGCCTAGCCTGTGCCTTGCCTGTGTCTAGCCTGTGTCTAGCCTGTGCCTAGCCAGTGTCTAGCCTGTGTCTAGCCTGTGCCTAGCCTGTGTCTAGCCTTTGACTAGCCTGTGTCTTGCCTGTGTCTAGCCTGTGTCTAGCCTGTGTCTAGCCTGTGTCTAGCCTGTGTCTAGCCTGTGTCTAGCCTGTGCCTTGCCTGTGATTGGCATGTGCATAGCCTGTGCCTAGCCAGTGTCTAGCCTGTGCCTAGCCAGTGTCTAGCCTGTGCCTAGCCAGTGTCTAGCCTGTGCCTAGCCTGTGTCTAGCCTGTGTCTAGCCTGTGCCTAGCCTGTGTCTAGCCTGTGTCTAGCCTGTGTCTAGCCTGTGTCTAGCCTGTGCCTAGCCTGTGTCTAGCCAGTGTCTAGCCTGTGTCTAGCCTGTGCCTTGCCTGTGACTGGCATGTGCATTGCCTGTGTCTAGCCTGTGCCTAGCCTGTGTCTAGCCTGTGTCTAGCCTGTGTCTAGCCTGTGTCTAGCCTGTGTCTAGCCTGTGTCTAGCCTGTGTCTAGCCTGTGTCTAGCCTGTGTCTAGCCTTTGCCTAGCCTGTGTCTAGCCTGTGTCTAGCCTGTGTCTAGCCTGTGTCTAGCCTGTGTCTAGCCTGTGCCTAGCCAGTGTCTAGCCTGTGTCTAGCCTGTGCCTTGCCAGTGACTGGCATGTGCATAGCCTGTGTCTAGCCTGTGCCTAGCCAGTGTCTAGCCTGTGCCTAGCCAGTGTCTAGCCTGTGTCTAGCCTGTGCCTAGCCTGTGTCTAGCCTGTGTCTAGCCTGTGTCTAGCCTGTGTCTAGCCTGTGTCTAGCCTGTGCCTAGCCAGTGTCTAGCCTGTGTCTAGCCAGTGTCTAGCCTGTGTCTAGCCTGTGTCTAGCCTGTGCCTAGCCTGTGTCTAGCCTGTGTCTAGCCTGTGTCTAGCCTGTGTCTAGCCTGTGTCTAGCCTTTGTCCTAGCCTGTGTCTAGCCTGTGCCTAGCCAGTGTCTAGCCTGTGTCTAGCCTGTGCCTAGCCTGTGACTGGCTGTGCCTGTGTCTAGCCTGTGCCCAGCCATGCTAGCCTGTGCCTAGCCAGAGTCTACCCTGTGCCTAGCCAGTGTATAGCCTGTGACTAGCCAGTGTCTTGCCTGTGTCTAGCCTGTGTCTAGCCTCTGTCTAGCCTGTGCCTAGCCTGTGTCTTGCCTGTGTCCAGCCAGTGTCTAGCCGGTGCTTTGCCTGTGATTGGCATGTACATAGCCTGTGCCTAGCCAGTGTCTACCCTGTGCCTAGACAGTGTTTAGCGTGTGCCTAGCCAGTGTCTAGACTGTGCCTAGCCAGTGTCTAGCCAGTGTCTAGCCTGTGTCTAGCCTGTGTCTAGCCTGTGTTTAGCCTATAACCATCCTGTTTTTTTCCTGTTTGTAGCCTGTGTCTAGGCTGTCCAGACGGTCTCTTTGGCCTGTGTCTAGCCTGTGTCTCGCCTGTCCAGTCTATCGGTCTGGACTATGTTTAGCCTGTGTCTAGCCGGTGTATAGCCTGTGTCTAGCCTGTGTCGAGCCAGTGCCTAGCCTGTGTATAGCATGTGTCTGGCCTATGTCTAGTATGTATCTAAACAGTGTCTAGCCAGTGTCTAGCCAGTGTCTAGCCAGTGTCTAGCCAGTGTCTAGCCTGTGCCTAGTCTGTGCCTAGCCTGTGCCTTGCCTGTGATTGGCATGTGCATAGCCTGTGCCTAGCCAGTGTCTAGCCTGTGCGTAGCCAGTGTTTAGCCTTTGCCTAGCCAGTGTCTAGCCTTTGCCTAGCCAGTGTCTAGCCTGTGTTTAGCCTGTGGCTTGCCTGTGACTGGCATGTGCATAGCCTGTGTCTAGCCTGTGCCTAGCCAAAGTCTAGCCTGTGCCTAGCCAGTGTATAGCCTGTGTCTCGCCTCTGTCTAGTCTGTGACTAGCCTGTGTCTTGCCTGTGTCTAGCCTGTGTCTAGCCTGTGTCTAGCCTGTGACTAGCCTGTGTCTTGCCTGTGTCTAGCCAGTGTCTAGCCGGTGTCTAGCCAGTGTCTAGCCTGTGTCTAGCCTGTGCCTTGCCTGTGACTGGCATGTGCATTGCCTGTGTCTAGCCTGTGCCTAGCCAAAGTCTAGCCTGTGCCTAGCCAGTGTCTAGCCTGTGCCTAGCCTGTGTCTAGCCTGTGCCTAGCCAGTGTCTAGCCTGTGCCTAGCCAGTGTCTAGCCTGTGTCTAGCCTGTGTCTAGCCTGTGCCTAGCCAGTGTATAGCCTGTGTCTAGCCAGTGTCTAGCCTGTGTCTAGCCTGTGCATTGCCTGTGTCTAGCCTGTGCATAGCCTGTGTCTAGCCTGTGCCTAGCCTGTGTCTAGCCTGTGTCTAGCCTGTGTCTAGCCTGTGTCTAGCCTGTGTCTTGCCTGTGTCTAGCCTGTGCTTAGCCTGTGACTGGCATGTGCATAGCCTGTGCCTAGCCAGTGTCTAGCCTGTGCCTAGCCAGTGTATAGCCTGTGTCTAGCCAGTGTCTAGCCTGTGTCTAGCCTGTGTCTAGCCTGTGTCTAGCCTGTGCCTAGCCTGTGTCTTGCCTGTGTCTAGCCAGTGTCTAGCCTGTGCT